>WYDI02037505.1:0-31288 GCA_009867235.2 Psittacus erithacus | reverse complement strand
GAAGGACAGGTTGTGGGGGGAAAACAAGCAGGCTACATGCTCTGTCTAATTTACGACTAAGCTTAAACCACAACAGCTGCTCAGGCCACTGCACAGGGAGTTTAGTCAAGTAACGTTTTTTTAAAAAGCTGGATCAGAAAAATCATGTGCTATTCTAAAACCAGATATGGAAACATTAAAAAGAGGATAGAACCTGACAGAAGGAGCAAGAACTGTTAAGCAGAAGACATGCTGCAAAGAAAGCAGTCTTGTTCCCCTTGAAATGGATGTCCAAGGTGTCAGAAGAGCACTTAGATAAAGATGGCGGAAGCCCCTGCAAAAAACCTCCAGTGTGCCACACTACAATGCGCAGCAGAGGTGGAGCCCCACTTCAGGACGTGTGACCAATATATGGTAAAGTGTTTAGCGCAGCAAAGAACCCTGTTCTCCTTGACACTGAACCTGCCCAAATCCCAGGCTGCCATTTTAAAGAAAGCAGAGTGCAGAAGTGTGATATTTGAATAAACTTTAGTTGCTCCAGATTCTGCAAGATGACAGTACAGCACAAATTCATGAGCTTCTGCAATAAAATAACATGCAACTGCAGTGAGGTTTTTAACTTATTTTGCTGAATAGAAAATACTACAAGTAAAAATAGCATTCAAAGATGCATTGCCACTGGAGATACTTAATTTTTGTGACAGCTGATGGCACCTTTAACACTATTCATATCCATGAAGTGTACATAAAAGGAACCTGTTGTAAAGTAGATTCACGGTAGCCTGACTTCAATCAGTTTTGAATGACAAATTGCAGCATCATTAAATGCAAATAACTTTTGTAACTTGTACTCTTAAGATGTAAAATACAAGCTACAAGCCTCTGTGCAGTGCAAAGCAATTATACTGCAGCCTCCTTTTACTTAAAGTCATTGCTACACCTTACATTCTCAAAACTACCTTGGCCCTTCTTTATTTCTTGCAAGAAAGGCGTCCCTCTCACCTTTTTATTCTCAATAATTTCATTTGAAGTACTGCTCTGCTACCACTTGGTTTAGGCTTGAGCCACATAATTATCTTTTTTTCTCATAGTCACTGAGCCTTTATAATGCTTGTAACAGAGGTGAGTAGCCTTTAGGATAGCTTAAGCAACCCTCTTTGTAAGCACTCTGACACAAACACATACAATATTTAAACATGATTTCATTCCTCCTCTTTTTTAGCCCTGTGACACCTCTGCGTATAAAACCCTGTCCTGGGCATACACTGCACTCAATTCCTAAAAATAGAGGACATACAAGAGTCGCTTCTTGTCCAAACAGCTGGAAGCTCTTGGTCTTGTGACTGTGCACATGTTTGAATGACTCAGAGTAAACATCTTCCCACAGTAATTCTACATATAATGATATAATGACAAAATTCATCAGTTGAACGAGGATATTTTGACATATTGGTTACAAAGGTCATATATGAGGATTTTAATAATGTCAATATTGGGGCTTTCATGCATCAAAACATGACCCTAATTGACAAAGTATCTATGAAGTATCCAGCATCACTTACTGGAAATGCTTTAATTTCTAGGCTATTATAAAATCTAGCTGCCTAATGAGGTTATAACAGCAGTATTCTGTCAGACCCTCTCAGCAGATTCAGCTGTCTGTTTTGCAGTCTGTTTTTTACTCTCTTCTCCTGATGAAAAATCCTAGCCAAATTGTGACCCTATCTTCATACACCCTTTCTTAAGTCTGAGTGGTGCTAAAGGTAACTAGAAAAACAGTTAATATGCAGGTAACGTACCAATAAGGGACTAACTCCTGATGCAACATATTCAAGTATTGTCACATCCCCAACCACCAGGAAGAGAGGAGCAAAGGGCATTTACTTGGGCCACCAATTTCAGTTTTGTTAAACCACAGGTTTAACAAACGTTTCACAGAACATCTACAAACTAGGCTCTGTCAATGGCTGATTGCAAATTTAACAGTATGGAGGGTTCATTGTGATGAAAGGCCAAACTCCCATCCAGCCTCTCCAGTCACTCCTCAGCAGAATAGGGGGAAAAACAGGATGAGAAAGCCTGGGGGTCCAGATAAATTCAGGGAGATCACTTGCCAGTTCTTCTTACAAAAAAAAAAAAAAAAAAAAAGTGCAAAATCTTTTCAGTTTTTTGTTTGTTTGTTTTTTTATCCAACCACACAGCAACCATTTCTTAGCTATTTACTGCATTTTTTGTGTTATCTTCCAACCCTTCCCTATCAAGAAACTTTAGTCATTCCTTTGTTTGAATTATTTCTGAAACTGGAGGAAGCTTTTATTAACAAATACAAATTAATTTTTACCTTCCCTTAACCTGTTTTCCTCCTTTCCTTACTCAACTACACTACACCCCATCTGACTCCCTCGGGGGTTGTCAAAACTCTGTTATTGTTCCCTACAGGAACACCATCTCCTACAGCAGCAGAGTAGGGAATGTTGCTTTTCAAAAGATAGGTAATGAACCTGGCCTCCAAAGAGATGTGCCTGTCCTTCCTCTGATTTCTAGAGGTTTGTCAGGGCGGAAGAAGTTGATCACCTGGGAACCTGTATTTGGACATGATTTAGTAAGCATAGTGATGCATCAGGGAGAAAGAAAATTAAAACTAAATCTGACTGGCTATTTAATTATTAATGCTATTCATAAAGAATTTAACCACTGTTTTGTTTAGCAAATAGTTTGCAAACTTTCTTATTCCTCTAGTATTCAATGCATTTGTTATCTGAAGGATCTAGAAAAAGTTTTTCAGATGGAACATTTATCAATGCTTTTTTCCTTTATCCTTCGTTTTTGGTGTAGCAGTGGTGACCTCAAGCCTGAAAAATTTTTAATGTAATGCTATCAGTGGGGGCAGAGGGTATGCACACAAAAAATTATCAAGACATTTTTTGCAAATTATCAGTTGTGATAAAAAATACCAGCTGAGAGAATTCTCTGTTTATGAACAACAAACGTAACCAGTCGTCTCCCTCGTTGGCTCACTGACCAGCTGGCTTAGGAAGTTGTTTTCCACAGCCTCCAAGAACCTCCTGGATTGTTTCTTCTCAGCTGTGTTGTACTTCCAGTGGACATCTGGTAGGCTGAAGTCCTCCATGAGAACAGGGCAAGCAGTCGTGAAAGTTCTTCCAGTTGTCTGAAGAACACTTCATCCATAGCTTCATCCTGGCTGGGTGGTCTATAACAGAGTCCTACCAGGATATCTGCTTGTCTGCCTTCCCCTTGATCGTCACCCAAAAACATCCAGCCTTCTTACTCACAATATTGAGTTCAAGGCAGTGGATGCACTCCCTGACATAAAATGCAACCCCACTGCCTCTTTTTTCCTTACCTATCCCATTTGAAGAGGATAGCCCGTAGCCCGGGCTATCCACTGCAGCACTGCAATCATGTGAATCATTCCACCATGTTTCTGTGATGGTGTTTATGTCATAATTTCCCTTCTGTACAGTAGTTTCCAGCTCCTTCTGTTTGTTGCCTATGCTGCAGAATTGGCATAAATGCATTTAAGTTGCCTTATGGATTTGGACTCCAACAGCGGCACACTACTCCCTGGCTCATGTCTAGAGAGCCTGGTGTTATCCCCATTCCCCTTCAAACTTAGAGTACTCACTATAAGCCCTCTTAGCTCTGGGCTTCTAGAGAGGGCTTATAAAGCCCTGCTTAGCTCTGGGCTAGGACTCTTTTGGAACAGGTGTACCAACAGGCCTGGTGTCGTATAAACTGACCCATGGTCAGAAAAACCTCAAAACTGTGACACTGACACCAGTCACAGAGCCTGGAATTAATTAGTGAGATTTTTCTAATGTTATCATTGTCACTGATTGCCACTGGCAGGAGGGACAGGAACACTGTCTGGGCTCCAAAACCAGTCTCCCCAAGGCCCTGAAGTCCTTCTAGAGTCCCCTCAGGCTTCTCATTGAGGAGATTTCCTCATTGCCCACCTGGAAGACTAGTAAACGACAGCAGATGCAAGGCTGTACCAGATGAGTGAGTTTTCTGATGAATTTCCCTACCTTGGCCCGAGGGAGGCAGCAGACTTCCTATGAGTCTGGACAGGTGGACATACAGGTAGGTCCCTCTGTTCCCCTTAGGGTGGAGTCACCAATCACAACCACTTTTTTTCCTAGTATTGCTGGTCATGATATGAGGTGTTCTCTGACCCTTCTGTGGCAGCTCTTCAGACCTGCATGATCCCTTATCAACATCTTCCTCACTTCCCTCATTCTGAAGTAGCAGGGCCTTGAACCTGTTGTAGAGGTGTATTTGGGAAGGTGACGTGAGCTGGTGGGGTAATACATCATATACTCTGAGGAGTAAACCATTTCCAATTTTCCCTGTCTCCTAGGTCCCTTCTGTCTGCCCAGTGGCAAGAAGGTAGGGGATCATGAAGTTCTTTTGCTTTGGGTGGCTGGCTTGCTTCTGTCAGGGATGGCAGAATGTGGATCCATCAGTTGATCTCCTCCTCAGATTCCCTTATACTCCTTGGTAGTTTCACCTGTTCTTGTAGCTCTGCCACCATGCAAAGTAGATCATCAGTGTGCTGAGATCTTACACAACCACCATCTAACATCACCGAAAGACTGTGGCACTCAGCCAGACGGCTGAATAGCTGTGTTTATGAGGGACTTTTATCTGGGCCACCATGTCCTTTCTGGCTAGCAGAGAGGATTTACTTTCTTTGCTTTCTAGCAAGAGGATGCCACCCTAGAGCACTGTCTCAATGACCGCTGGCTGAGCTCATCTCTGCGCCTGCCAGGCTACTGGAGCCTTCATACTTGCAAGTATGAAGTATGGTGCATACACCCACCTGCCTGTGCAAACTGCTGCTCCACAGCCTGCTCCACACCATGCTCCCGTGGAGATCCTTTATTCACTCAGGGCGGTGCTGTCCCTCCTGGTGCCAGTTGCTAAGAGACAGCTGCCGCATCAGCAATGCTGTCAGGTTCTGGGCAAGGCCTGATGAGGGCCTGGGCTCCTGTGATGTCTCTGGCCCTTCAGGACAGAGACTCCTGGATGCTGTGATTTCCCCACACTCCAGCGCTGAAGGCGTCCTCTCTGGAGCTACTCACTTGAGCAAAATCTCACCTTGGCAAAGTTCAATGAACTGATGCATGTAACTTTTGTAGTTATTTGCTTCTTTCATAAAAAGCATACTTTTTTATTTTCACTTTTTATTTTTTACAGAAACTTTTTATAGAACACAAGAATTTAACAATGGAATTGTTAACATGGAATTGCATTCCATGAACGGGGGAATTTGCCACCTAGGAGGAAATACTTTTTTATGAACTTCAGAATAGATTTTATTTCACTATTCTTTGCAATGACTTCCTGAAATTAAGTCCAAGATGCAAACCAGTAAAATTACTATGTCACAAAAGGCATTCCATTTTCAAAGAACCTCTAATCCTTCCAAGAGGAGGCAGAGTTCCCGTAAGTCAGAATGTCACAAGCAAAAGGTTGTACTGTAGCATCACTTCCTAACTCAGTTGCCCATAAGTAACCAAAATTAGCATTGAACCAGTGAAGAGTAGCCTTGTGATGCATCAATTTTTCACATGTGTTATTTGATCTTGTATTAAGGACAACAGTAAATAATGCAATATATTTCTTGTTAAGAAAGCAGCAATTGCTGCAATTCTTTTTTATTGAGCAAAGATCTTGTCCTACAGAACAGAATTGTATGCAAGTTGGGGGATGAAAAAGAGAATTAGCTGAATATAAAATTGGGAGAAAACATGCATTCAGACTTTACATAGCAATGAAACAATCTATCAAGTGAAATTCTGTAGAGCTTTCTCATTCAGTATTTGCATTAGTGACTCAGCCTATGAACCTGCATTAAATTAACAGGAGGCGATAAGCTAGAAAGCCTCAGTAATATCAGAAAATATGATTAACAATTCAAAAAGCTTCTGATTATTTTTCTCAAAACAGTTCTGAGTACAAAAGGAAGAGTTTGATAAGGACAAGGGTAAAGATCTGTGTGGGTAGACATAATCAACTACATAAATATATTCAGGAAATTATTGACTTGTTAATAGATCTACAAAAAGGGATCGAGCAAAAGGCTTAACGTTTGAGAATGCATCAGCAATGCCCTCCTGCTCCAAAACAAGAAAGTGGCATAGTGGGTGACACAAGCATGAAAACTATGCCTTGAAATACAGAAAGAAGAGAAAGAAAGAAAAAAAAATATCTTCTAGAAGTGATAATTGCTCTGGAGGCAACAGATGGGACTGCTAATTTTTTAAAGGATCCCAGCTTTATCTTCTCCTTTTTGTTGATAATTTGGCTTGTAGGAAAAAGAGAGGTTAATTGTTTTGTGGGGTTAGTTGTTCCTTTTTTTCTCTTTGACTTCTTGGATAATTTGCTATACTCCGGAACATGAGAGGCAACTTGTCTCATGGCTTTGCCCTCCTGATTAATGATGTTTAGCTAATAATTAGTTAAAAAAGGAGAAGCTGACAATGTACTCAGAGGCCGATTGGTACGGAAGTCCCCTACACGGCTGGGAAGATAAGCACAGGTTGGTCATAGCCTTTAAATCAGCCCCTTATTGCAGTGTTGTAGCAGCAATCAAGAGAAATAATTTAAGTTTCCTAATCAATAGCTACTTTGTTATTCCTTCTGTCAAGGAAGGAATAGCAAAGTTAGGAGCTTTGGAATTCTCTAGATATCTAGGAAGATAAGAGTCTGTTTTATATCCCAGTTACTACAACTCCTAGGTCAGCTTATCTTAGTGCAAACTGGGCCCTCAGTCACTCAGTCCCTACTGGCACCGCTCTGGTTGGATGCATGCTCTGAAAAGCAGTCCTAAAGCCATAAAGTTGTTTGTTTGGGTTTTTTTTAACTATTTAACATATTGTTTCCTCTATCACAGAATGTATCACAACACCACTTTGGTGATTATTCCCATTAAAAATAATTCTGTACATTTATCTCTTTAGTTTATTTTCCCTCTTTTACTCATCTTTCTACACTTTCCTTGTCTTCCTGTATTTTAAAAGTACAAACCAAATAACCTAACAGTAACCAAGGCATTCTAATAATCATACTGTATTTCCAGATCAAGAAAAGGCTATGAAGAAAACTGAGTGGCAAATGAATTAGCCAACTAGTTTACCAAGAAAGCAAAATGAGAAAATCTTTTATAGCAAATTATAATAATAAAGATCCTCCTGGATTATATTCTCTAAAAGCTTATTTCCACAAATGCTGTTTCTGTTAAGTGCTCTTATAATGTTATGCCAAAAAGTCAAACTCACCTGCTGCATATATCACAGACCATTTAATGGCACACAGTGATAATCTATTCACTAATTTGTCAGAAAAGTGCAAAATAATGGAGCAAAAAATGGCTTCACACAACTTGTCTCTGGTACCCAAAACTGGAAGCTAGATAAAAGGGTAGCTAAATCATTATTTTGTGTAGTGATGGAAAACAGGATTCCTCCCTGTTAATCAAAGGAAACTTATAGTCCTGGAGACCCACATTACAAATTTTTCACCCAAGTACTTGCTGCTTTTATCCCTGAGGCAGCATCAAGGTAACCAAAATAGGCAGAAAAGTGGAAATTACTGTCCGACTGCTAGTCACAATTATTTCCCAGTATTTTGTACCCTGTTCTGCAGTGTTTGCTTGGGCTGGTAAATGTTTACTTTACCAATACCATTGTTAAGTTTTTCTTCTGCAGCGTGTGAGGGAGTTGCTGTCCCTCCCCGTCCTGGAAATGCAAAGTGTAGAGTGTCTATCTGGTGGGAATCCCAGCTGCTTGAACGACCTGAGCTTTATATTGTGCTTGTATTCAGCAGCAAAAATACAGAACCTGTAACTTCAAAGACTTATAAAGGAAAATTATGGATGGGGGAAAAAAATTATTTTAATTAATAAATTCTAATTTTCATCACCTCATGCCTAGTATTCACAGGACTTTTGTTTAAATCCTTTCAGGCTGTATTCTGTCCAAGCTGTATGTGTGTTTGTCACACAGCCCTGTTAGAACTACTTGTCATTATTAAACAGGGCACAAGGTTGCCATGCCTCATATATCATGATATATAAAAATTAGCTAAGTAATTGCGGCATTAAATGTATGTTTTATGCAGTTTTAAGAGCCTTTCAATTCCTTCTAACCCAAATTAATTTCTAAAACTTGTAAAATGAGAATCATGCTTCAGCTAAGCCTTAACACAGTGCTGTTTCTAAGCAAACAGAACCTTTTCCTTTTTTTTTTCTCTTATACAACAGGCAAGCCCACATAGAAATTAATTGGTTTTTACAAGACCAGAACACTGACATAATAAAGCTCAGACTCTGTCAACCTTATTCAGTAAAACTGCTGCATGTTTGCATCTTATACTTAGTAGGCTCTGAAACAATAATAATGAATATTCCCAACAGCAATTAAAAAGTACTTTGATTTAAAGCCCTGTAAAGATACGCATCAGAAATCAGTAAACTTTCCATATCACATGAGCAAAATCTATCCAACTTTTGGCAACATATCATACCTAGGAAGTTATTACAGGCTCTGTCACATAAGATACTCATGTAAAAATAACATGGAGAACTCTTAGGTGCCATAAGCCCTCACTTCTGGCCACCTAGCCATCTTATAAGGGTCTTTTCTAAAGCCTATTCTGAAATCATCATTAATCAGAAACACAGCAAAAACCCATGAAACATGAGCAAAAAGCTCATGCAACTCCTCAGAGGAAGCTGGATGACAAGAAGGATACCAGATGTCAGCATCTCTTAGTAAAGCTGCCCTTAAGGCTATTAATAAGAGCAATTCCTGCACAACAGGAAGCACATAAACTTCTAGTACCTGCTTTACTCTGGGAACAGGCTCCTGATGAGGAAGAGTAAGAGCAACTACACCTTGAAGCAGCCCCTGTTACCTCCAATGGGACGAAAAATGTCTGATTTTTTTCCAAAAAAGATGTAAGTAGGCAAGAACTACAGACAGAAATGTTAAAATATCCCTTTAGAATGCCTAAAAGGGAAACAGTGTTCTTCTCTTCCACCATACAAGTGTGAGAAATACCATGTTATTCCTTCAACTCATTTACAGTGTACAAGTGGAGGAACATGTTCAGCTATGTGGTTCTATTAAATTTAAAAACAAAATGTTCTTCATTTTCATAGCTTTTCTATCCTGCTCAATGCAAGCTAATAGAAACTACACTATCACTGTTACTTGACCTTCTATTTGCTTTATTAAACCTGGATTAATAATGAGCTCTTGAATCTGTCAAAGATAACACCTTTTTTGTCAAAGCTTCAAAGAGACAACATAAGGCCCCTCCAGAACAAAAATTGCAGATTCTGAACAAGAGGAAATAAGTCTATAGTTACTATTACAGAAGCTCAAGCTGCACCAGGGGAGGTTTAGACTGGATATTAGGAAAAATTTATTCACTGAGAAGGTGATCAGGCATTGGAACAGGCTGCCCAGGGAAGCTGCTGATCACTGTCTCTGGAAGTGTTCAAAAATCATGTAGATGAGAACCTCAGTGATATGGTTTAGTGGTGGCCTTGGCAGTGCTGGGATAATTGTTGGACTCAACGATCTTAAAGGTCTTTTCCAACCTAGCTGATTCTGTGATTCTATGATTCTTCAGCCAGCTTTTTAGCTAAGACTACTCACACTGGTTTCTGAAGGTGGAAAGAACATATTTAAAGTATAAAATTAGATGTTTGCATACTTCCTGCAGTCAAATAATTTTTCACAGGATTAAAATAAAACTATTTTAATCATTATCATGTTGCATAGCACAGATAAATAGACTCTACATCTGAATTACTAAGTTATTGCTGTGGATCCTCAAGGGAGGAGATACACAGTTAGTTACAAAAAAAATAAATAAATAAAAACCCCTGTTGCAGTTAACTGCTGTGATCTACTTCATCTCCCTCTACGCAGATCTCCTGTGATCTTGAGTAACAGCTCACCAGTTGTTTTACGGTGATCATTAGAATCAAGATTATCAAAGCCAGCATCAGGTTTTCACTGAAGCTAGATGGCTAACACACAGATCCAGGAAAGAAGCTATAAAAGCAAAAGACTTCTTTGTTCATGCTGTTAACAATTGCAGACACAGGCAGTTAATATGATGATGATATCTGAGCGGTGTTAATCTGATCACAGCAATGTATTGATTGTATACTGTCCAGAAACAGCCCCTGAAAGAAAGAAGTTAACACCCATGCTTTAAACTCAGTCTTTAAATAACTGTTTCACAGTTGTTTAGGTGAAATTTCTGCCAAATAGAGCATCCTGGATGTAGTTTCTTCCTAATGTTTCAGGGAAATGAAATTTCATACTTACTTAGTAAACACTCAGTGGTCTGGCGTAGGTACCCTTCAGCCAACACTCTGAATTCAGGCCTTGCCAAGCCTGGGAGAGCAGGAGGGGGGATATCGCACATATATTGGGGAATGGTGGCAATGGCCACACAGTAATCAATGGAGCTTGTCAAAGCCCCAATTCACTCAGCTCGCTTGCATTGAAATTCCACTGGTAATTTTCAGCAAAACTGTATCCCATATCACAGTGTCTAGCTTGTTTCATAAACTTTCTCAAACCTGAATACCTGAGTGCCTTCTGTAAAACTCATCCTTATATATGGCAGAGATTTTTAGCTGATCTTACTTTTAGAAAAATATATATTATTAAGATCAATAGTTGATGCTGAAAGTAACATCATCACATTCATTCAGTCACATGAATGCTAGTCAAGCTCCCACTTTTCCAGGCAGAAAATTCCCTTTTTCCTGGCCAGTTCTTTTTTAGAAATTTTCTAGTCTTGTTGAATGAAGAAAGACATGAAAAAATCTGCAACTTTTGTTGGGAACTTTTTTTTCTTTCAGTGAGAGGGTTTCATTTCTATTGGTATATCAGCAACCAAACTGGGAAGTGTTTGAGATATTAACCTAGAGTTTAACAAGTAACCAAGCAAAATCAGGCGCTTATTTTGTTAGATTATGCATGAGCACTGTGTGCTCTTTAATTTCTAGATTTCCAAATTTTTTCTGCTTTTTAGCTGCACAAGAAGACATAATTACTGCTGCATGTACAGCACTGGTGCCACTGACCTTCAACCTGCCATTTTGCAGATCTAGTACTCATTATTGCAATTATCTGCAGGTTATAAGCAAGCATATATTAAGTTATGTATGTAATCATTTCCAGTGTTTAGCATTTTTCTCTCAAAGAAAAATCAGTCTCTTACGATCTCTTACATAATAAGCTATAATTTAACTGCTCAATTGTAGAATATTATTTCTAGCAGAAGAAACTGCTTTCTCCAATGTTTATGAGCTACTTGGTTTTGAAATAGCAGTTTTTCTTTGCTATCCAAATTTTAATCTTGGGAAAGCTGTATAAAGTATTCCTACAGGACTGTGTCTCTATAGTGTTCCTTAAGAGAACAAAATTAAATGAATAGTAATTACACAAGTTCTTCATAAGAAAAGTCAAAATTATTTCAGACAAAATAATCTGTACTGTAATCTAGGTACTAGAACTGTTAATCTTACTACAGGAAAAACGCAGAAAAAAATTCCTTCAGGTTTGCAAATTTATGTCAATCTTGAAAAAAAATATGATTTTGAAATGCTACAGCTATTTTTACTCCAAAGTTGTTTTAGAGTTTCATCCAACTTGTGTAAGCTTGATTTAGGAGTGCAATTCTAGGTCAGAGAAGACTCACAGTATCCAAGCAACAAGTGATTAATTAAACTACACTTTTCAAGTTGTCATATGTTAGAAGATACCCTGAAAGCTTAAAATGTAGCCTGTCAACAAAACATCATACTGTTCCCACCATTTATGTGTGAAGGAGATTATTTTCATGCACTTCACATAATGTGATCCCTCTCCTTCACCTCGTTCTAGTATATGGCTTGACACAGAGGTGGAAAAGGGGATATACCAGTTATGAATGACTTTGGCCTCACTGGAAGAAAGCTCCACTACAATTCTGGAGACAATGATGAAGTTAATGTATTTTTGTGACTCAAGACACCATAATCTTACAGTTTGAATATCATGAAAGCAATATCTGAATGCTATTTATTTAGTGCCACTGACTCTAGTCACTATTTTCTTCTTTTTATTTTTCCAGGTATTTTCCAAATGTCTTGATAGCTCAGAACACCAAGTTTTCCACGTTATGAAAAGCTGGTTAAGGGATTGTCAGGAGAGCTTAAAGGTGCAGCCCAGCCCAATCTGAAGGATGAAATATCAAGAGTAAAAATGCAAAAGAGTTTTTATTATTCAAATTCTGATGTCCCTTGTTGAAATTATCATTGTGATGTTATCTTCTTATCTGCCCTGTGAATTTCATGGCAATGCATCTACACATATTTTCTGAATACACCAATATGTTACTATGTGGGTGAGCTTATTCCGTCCATCATCCAATAAATGATGTTCATTGAATATATTTTCATTTTAGCTTTTGTCTCACTTGAATTCTGTAAGATAACACTCCTCTTCATCCCAAAAATTCCCTTCTTACAGGAAATTTCTTATTTCTTGATAAAATTTTGTTCCTATTTGCAAAGAATATATTTTTTAAGTTTCCAATGACCTTAAAATTGCACAGATCATTTCAAATAGAAATACCTGCACAGAACTCTCTAGCATGTTTATGGACAAATAACAGGGTGAAATGAACTTATCTTTTAGTTCTGCATCATTTGTCGTTTAGCCACGTACACTACTCTTTCCGTTAAATGCTACAGAGAGAAAAAAAAGATTCATCCACATCGACTGTCCTTACCCCGTCTTCCACCTTTTTTGTTAGACAATAGGTTTGTTGCAGGCATATCCACAAAACTAAAACAGCCCTGGTTTTGTGCAGCCATTCAGTTGAGTGCTACCATCTCCACACACATCTTTCAATTTTCAGACAGCCAGTTTACAGAAGCTGGTAACACTTAACGAAACAATTTTGGTCACTATTGTTTTCTTGGCAAATAGTTTACAAATCTAGAGGAACAAGAGTGATTGCTTGAATTGGCATACCAAAATTTTAAGAAGCTGAATGCTCAGAGACAGCATCTGTTTGCAATAAAAAGAAGGTGTAAGGCAAAATCAGTTCATGTCTATCACATCATGCCAAACCTAACAATTAAGCCCAAGGACCTGACCCCTGAAGTAATTCAGAAAGAAAGGCCTATCAGCTGTAGAAGCAAAGAGCATTTTTCTGTGCGACCAACCAAGTGCTCAGTTACTGAATTATGTATTACTTCATGTTCTTCCAGCACTTGCCCAGCTACAGTAACATCAAAGGGTATCTGTGCTAATGACTAGAAAGAAATCCTTTCAAATACATACTTGCTCAGCTGAAATCTTAAAAAAAACCCTGTGGCTTTCAGGAGAACAAGCAAGGGAACTGCTATGCTTTTATGATTGTTTTGTTCAGGAAGAATCAGCTCTATGGTGGATAAAATGACCTTCTGAGAGTGACTGTTACACTGTTCATTAGAATGCATTTAAGCTGTAAACAGCATTCCAGTAAAAGCTGGTGTTTTCTCTCTGTCATGGTGCCTACTCCCAAACATATTGGCAAATACCTGTAACAGAAATCAGATTGTTTCATTCAGCATAATTGTATCCTATTTTTAATATGTAAGAGTACTAGGACTGTAAAAATGCTGTTTATGTAAATAAACATGTAGGTACTGGCAATCTTTGGCTATTGCAGGCATTCTCTCATTTGAAAGTTACATGATACCGCAAAATTGTATCTGTTTAGGCAAAATGTAGTTACAACTGTCAAATTTGTAACCATTTCCACCCCGCCACAAAAATCCCTCGAATTGTTATTTTAGCTTACTTTTCAAGTGTACCAACAAATAATAGCTATTCACTTCAGACAGCACATATTTAGGAGGCAAAGGAGAATTTCATGCGTACCTTTACCAATCTTCCACACAAACTCTGAGCAGTCTCCTTTTGCTGAGAGCTCTTGTAGCTGACAAATGACACTTCAACACCTCCTGCCGAAGTGTCATTGGCTTCTGCTCCCAAACAAGGAATCAAAGCATTATGTCTCCACTCTTCCTGGGAAGAAGATGTTTGGTTTCTTTCTCCTATTCTTGTTCTCTCTTTCCTGAAAATCTCTGGACAAAGTTCTTTCCAGTATCTTTCTGATTTTTTGGCATAACCTTGATCAGTCTCTTTGAAGAAACTGCCACTTGTAACAGACATAAATACTACATAGCATTTATCCAAGTATTTATCCATTTACAAGCATTTATTCAAGTTATTTTCCCCATGACCAGGGGAATATCAAGTGTTATCTTGAGTTACTTTTAAAATTCAGTCCTATATGTAAGTTGAAGAAAATTAAAACTTCACATTCAAAATGGGTGTTGTAGTCTGACACATATACTCAGAGTTGACTTCATGAGGCAGGATTCATGACTGTACACAGACACGTTTCTCACTCACATGACAACAGTAAAAATCAATTTCAAAAACAGTTTGCTGAAAGTTTTCACAATAGAACTGTAATTTTAAGAATTGAGATTTGCGTATCTTAGGCAAAATCTCTCTGAAATATAAAAGGTGTAAAAGATTAGTGTAAAATGTATTGATGTATTCATGTATTAAAATGTAAAAGATTAAAAAACTTCGGGCAGAAGGCTGACTAAAGCTATTGTTAAAGATAAGGGAGTATAAGGACGATAGGTTTCTTCTATTCCCTCACTAAAAATATGTGTTTTCTTTGCTTGTTTTTGGAAACCTGTGAGGCATTATTTGGCGCAGACATTCAAAATTATTTGTAGTCTCTTTTTACCCTTAAAATAAGTATTTCTAAAAAAAAGATTTATACAGTGTTTACAGCTGAACCCAGGACACTCAAGGAAAGGCAATTTACATAGTAAAAAAAGATGGGTTTTCAGTCTTGAAGCTAAAGGCAATTAGAAAAGGCTCAAGGCATTAAAACAAACAAACAAACAAACCAAAATAAAAAAATAAAACCTAGTCAGTTGAAACTGCAATAATTGTTAACAATGCTATAGGAAAATTACTGAACCTGTACTGCTAAAATCACGTATGATTGGGTTAAAGTAACAGGTTTTAAAGAACAACATACGTGTTTTATCCTGTCACAGAGAAAGCAGACAGCTAAGATAAATATGAGATGATGTGTTGGTAGGTAGCAATCACTGTTCTCTAGCATTCAACTAAAAATAGGATTATCCTGGCACTAGCTATGCAAATTATGGTGCCTCAATATATTGCCAGAACACAAGATATCCAAATACTCAAACTGGAAATAGAACTATTTTTTTAGTTTTCTTTTTAAAAAGGTTTTCAGGCTTGTGACTTTCATTAGAAGTACAGAGAACCTGGAGTAAATGATGTGCAAAGTAACACCCCCAGAGATTTTAGAAAGCAAATACCTCCTATTTTATACCAGTGTTGATGCTATGTTCATGTGGGGCAAGAAATATGCTATTAGAAGAAAGTATAGTGCTTTCAAATGAAAGGGACAAATAAAGGAGGTTTTAGGAGCTAAAACTGTTTGCTAAAAAAGCAGCATCAGAAAAGCCTGTTGTTCTCTTCATTCTGCAGACATCTATGCGGGGATAGTTATGACTACAAAGTCTTATCTCCTTTTCAAGACAGACTGCATGCAAATGCACTTCTTTGTCCTAGGAGAAATTCTAGTGTGCAAATGCACTAAGCTGAGAAACCAAATGCATTCACCCGTGCAGATCCATTCAGCTGACTTTCTGAAACCTCCCTTGTAACTTACCTAGCAAAAAGACAGAGATCTCAAAAATATTGCATTTCTATCAGCTTTCTACAATGGGCAATGAGCAGATGTGATCTTTGAGAAGCCAGCTTTCCTTATTATCACTGTTTGTTCTTAAAGCTGTTAATACTAACTTTTTTCCCTGCAGATTGTGAGGGCTAAAGAAGTTCAGCAGCGCATATCTGCAAGCACACCAGCTGCAGGAAACAGTCTTCTATAAAACCTGGTATCTAGCTGGTTTCAGCTCCCTGTAGCAGGACACTAGTCCATGCAACTGCCATTTTCTAGACGAAAAAAGATAGCATGGTAGTCCACTTCTGCTCCTGTGTACTGAGAAAAACAAAGCAAAACCTTTTGTTCCTTCAAAGAGCTCAAATTCTTGAGCTTTGTTACCTGATGAAAGCTACCTTTCAAATATATGTTGTTGAAAGTCCTTCAGAGACAAGGGGATGTGGAGAGGTTGGAGACAGAAAAGAAGAAACAGAACAAATAATACAAACAAAAAAATTAAATTAAAAACTACTTCCTATGCTGGAGAAAAAGGGGACAACAAAAAATATATTAAACACAGAAATTCAATATAAAAAGCTAGGAGCTGACAAGAGAAAACATGAACTAAACTGTGGTTTCTTCTTCAATTGAAACAGCAAGGAAAATAAAAATAAAACCATCCCCCAAAATACAAGGCAAACTGACAGAGATACATCTTTTCCCATCTCGAAGCTCATTTTTCCTACATGCACAATTAAAATCCCTAAAGTCCACCAGAACATTTGCTTTTTCAGCCAGCTGTTTTTATCTGTTAAAGGGGGAATGCCACTAACTAATTATGGCACCTAAGTAACTGCAAACCAACCAAAGTTCTGTGAAGAAGTTTCATGGCTTTTTTTTTTTTTTCTTCATTTAACAAAAAAGGATTCTAATTTTGCATTTAGAATATACTTATCTCTGCATTGACCAATGTTTTTCTAACATAGGCAAAAATTGAAATACAGAAAATTCATTTTTTTAAATATTAAAAAATCCACACCATTTTTTTACAGGAAGAGAGGTCAAACTCTGGAACAGGCTGTCCAGAAAGGTTGTAGAGTCTCCAAAACCAAATATTCAAAACCAGATATTCAAAACCAAAACAAACATGCCCCTAAATAATCAGCTTCTGCTCTGAGTCAGGGGGCTGTCTAGATGATCTGCAGAAGTGCTTTCCAACCTCAATTGTCTTGTGATACTGAAACAGGAAAGAGCATATCAGAAAGGAGATACTGAAATAAATGCAGCTGCACACAAATAAAACCCATTGTTTCAGAAAGTAGAAATAACAGTGTAAAATGCAGCATATTTTACAGACAACTGGTGCTTTCTGGTTTTCTGTGCGCGGCTTGTCTTGGTTGCTGTTTCCTGTGAGGAGTTCATCAGTGTGATATATAAGATGAGCAGACCTACTTTCCACAGTGTAGGCTATGTGAAGGAAAATCAAAGAGTATGGAAAGAAGAAAAGGGCTGAAAGAAGTAAATGAAAGTGTAAAAATTCTAATTCTTCCTAGTGGTAAATGTAGTTGTGGTTAATGAGATCACTGGTGTTTTTTTCCACTGTCCTTTTTCACGTATGTTTCTACACTTTAACATATTGCAACCTTTTTTTGTTTGTTTTCAGTTAGGCTTGTATAGTATGAGAATTTAAGTACTCTTCACACACAAAAAGTCTTTTAAATTCATGAAAAAAATTCAAGCTGAGTTGATGACAATTTTAACACAACAACCTTCTGAACATAAAGCACTTGATTTCATGCTTGCTGAGTGTTTCCAGTGGTTTCTGTGTGCTTTTGAGAAAGCGGCAGCTTCTACACTGATTTCTCACTTTATAAGGACTATGTCTAATAGCCACATTTCTAACAAATACACTCTCATGTTAAAGGTTGACGCAGAAGTTAGGGTTGATCTGAAGTTAGTCAAACTAATTTATCTTTTTTTAATGGATTAGTGTTTAAACTCAACTTCAAAACATTCTAGGCAAGGAGTCTAAGAGGCAACTGGCTCTCACTTTGATATATTTTAGTCCTTAGTAGTAATCACAAACAATGAAACCTCAGGAAATCTGTCTTCTTTAGAAGGTCACAAAGGTATGAATAACCTTAGCTGATTCTTTCCAAGTAGTAAAAGCAGGTGCCATGTGTTCCTAAAACCAAGTATGCGACTTACAGAGTAAACACAACACAGCTTCTATAGAAAAAGTCACATATAAAGCTGATGCAGTTGACAGGATGAGACTTGGGGTGGAGATGACCAGAAATCATTTCTTCCTCCCACCTCCCTTTCATTTTCGGAGTCAGCTAGGTTACTCAAGCACTCCAATCCCAAATTACCATCTGTTAATGGCATCCACATGAATGTCTTTGGGAAAATGATCGTGATAATATCAGATTTGGTTGTCCTGGTAAAGTTTTCCAGTTCCACACTAATTAAGAAGCTGTAAAAAGTAAACCATCATGCTAGGAAGTTTAAATGGCATAACAATATAAGACCTCTGTAGGCTAGCAGAAGGAAAATTTGGGCTTTACAGACATCTGTCTCTCCCTGAAGTTTGGTTTTAATGGCTTTTTAGACAAAGTTCTCTTACTAATCAGAAAGTCATTCTTTAAGAAGCCATTAAGAGAAACGGGGGATAATTTGGGCTTAGTTAATTACAAACTCTCTTGGTTGTGTTTGGGTTAGGTTTGTGTGCAGTTATATGAATACCTAAGTATTCTGGGGAGTTGGAGGAACTTAGGTCTGCTAAAAAATAAAGATTTTGGAAAGAGACTATTTAAACCAGGATGGGCAACACAGTGCGGGGTGTAACTGCTACAAGATAAAAAGACCTTTTAATG
The DNA here is from genome assembly GCA_009867235.2 of Psittacus erithacus. Taxonomy (NCBI): domain Eukaryota; kingdom Metazoa; phylum Chordata; class Aves; order Psittaciformes; family Psittacidae; genus Psittacus; species Psittacus erithacus. The sequence continues at coordinate 12,623 of WYDI02037505.1, read as the reverse complement.
GCAGTATTCTCAGCTTGGAGTATATGATATAAACTTGTCTTACCTGCCAACAGTATGGAGTAATCTCCCTCTGTTCTTTAGAGGTAATATGAGAGGGCTTAGCAGTAGCAGAAAAGCAAAGACACTACTGAGGTCTATAGGACTTCAGTGCTGTGTAACGAGATGTTACATGCACAGATGAGTAAACCTCTTCATAAACCTGTGATTACAAACTTTTAAATCTAGTTATGAAAAACTTAATCCTAAACTATCTTTGTTCTTTCAGCCAACAAAACCAAATTATATGTTTGACCTGAGAAACATGTTGGCTAGCCAGTAAGGAATTTTCAGGGAGTTAATAGCACAATTAAAAGCTCATCTTGAATACTGCGATAATTTTTAGTTTTATGACTGCTATGTTGTAACTATATATAAGACCCATCATTACCTATAATATCTGAGCCATAAAGACTTCTGTATGTGCTAACAGGAGTTTAGTTCTTTACTGATTTGGTTGGAAAAATATAAAACAAGGAATCTAAGCAAGAGATAGTAGCTATAGGATACTTCAGTTAAACTTGTAACATTTTGGATCAGGATAAGAATGTCTTAGTGTACACAGTAGAAACAGAAAGTCAGTAAATAACATTAAAAATTAAGATAGTAAGAAACATTCTTGGTAAGAGCTACAAGTGTAGTATTTTACGATAACTGGGACAGATAGAACTGGCCATTGTTTTTGTCACTTGCATCTTCAGCTTTTCCTTTTTTATCATAATAAAAACCTTAATTTGACCAAAGTAATTGTGCTCCACACACAGTAAAAAAGCTGTGATCTTCACTTGACAGAGGGTTGCCTGCAACTGGGTCTGTCAAAACCCTCTATCTTGAGGATAGCTGCTGTTGAGAGCTAGCTATTCAGGGCACACAAAGGACACAAAGGTCATATGCCACTTCAGTCTCATCATGCCTGAAACTACAAGTAATAGAGCCAGTTGCTGTGTGTCATATGCATTCCTTCCCACCAGCTGGAAAGTGATGAATTCCTTCTGGAAAGAGGACGCTTTGTAGATGCAGTGTCAAATGTTCTGTCACAGATGTTGCAGACACTGCTCCTTTACCAAGGACCTTGTGAGAATACTGAGAGTGTATTTATTGGCACATTTGCACCCTGCTTACAAGGAATCAAGCAGAACTAAACCTCCGCTTCTCCATCTTGGTCAAGTGGTTGACTTTACAAGCAAATATCCAGGGAAGGGTTAGAAGCTTGTTGCAGTTACGCAGGGTTTCAAGAACTTACTGAAGCATGTATTCTTGAGAACAAAATGGTATGCTAAATGTTCAAGTCAGAATATGGCTTGCATTTGATCAGATGAAGTGGAATCTCTTCTTGAGTGTTTTAGATTTACATCACCTCAGATGTTCAGGATAGAAAGAAGCTTCAGTTCTAGGCAGTACAAATGAAATGCAAGTAATTTTTAACACTGGTGACAAAACCACCTCTGACTTACTACAGGAGTTCATAATTTCACAGGAGGAGTTAAAGAATCATCTTTGAATAGCCACTCCACTGCCATAGGTGGTGCCAGGTACAGTCAGACAGAATTTGTGTTCAGGACTTTTCAGAACTATGTTCCCTTAGACATACAGGATAGTGCTTTATGATTGCTTTTTCTAAGGAGATAACATTCCTTTGGAAGAGCAGAGATGCTATGTGGCATCCCTACATCTGCAATAGATGTTTTCCTATAAAATCATATGCTAAATATTCTTTGAGGATTTGACTTATAAACTAGTGTCCATCACTGCTAGATTAAAGGATAGGCTATTACTTAAGATTATACTTTATCCTTTTGCTGTATCAGAGTTCACTACCTAATGAATATAAATCAAAATCACAAATTCCTGTCTTGAGATATCCACAAAATTGCTTGTTATTGCACCTGTTACTGCTGCAAGAATATTCATAGCACAATATCCATAGGAGGATGAATTAAAATCAGTTACACAGAAAAGGCTGGCATGCGTTTACTTGCTCTTGATCTCTGACAGTACGGCATGCAGTCGTCTAACTGTTGCACGTACCTTTCCCTTAGCAAGAATAACCTTTGTTATTACTTTCAGCTGAGTTTACAAAAGCTCTGGAGGGGTTTGAAGCTGCTTGCATTAAGCAGCAGGAAAACCCCACGAAAGTTACTACATATGACTGGACCTTTATTTCCACCAAACTCCACCAAGAAGCCCACCAGTGCTCCATGGTAAAAATGAAATAAGCTGGGCAAAGCATGAGGGAAATCTTCTCTTGGCTTCAGCAGGCAATTATTCTGGCAAGAAAGTGTGTAAGGTTTTCAAATACTCTCAAAGTTCAAGCTTAATTAGAACAGGTAGTGCTTTCAGGAGTTCCCAATTCAGCATGCATGTGCATGGTATTTGGATAGTGGAGTAGCTGACACTCTTTGTTTGCTAATGAAAGGTTTTCCAAATGTGGTAGAAAATCTAATTTTCCCTACCACAGTTCCCCAGGGGGAAAAAAAAAATCAAAAACAAACCAAAACAACAACAACAACAACAAAACTGACTATTTTGATAAATTAAATAACTTTGTCAGCAGTAAACCAAATACAATGTGTTTAACATGACAGCCACTGCTCTGACAGAGTTGTGCTTTAAACTCTTAAACAAAACCTGTTAACTTTAGTGGGAAGGTCCCACAATTGTGTATGACATACATGCTTTTCTAATCTAATCAAGAATGTACACATATAGACATTTCTACACATACACTAGCTCAGCTGTAACTTAAACACATTCACATTAGGCTGTAAATCTGCAGTTTACACGCAAGATACTTCACTGCTCTTTTATTGGGACGTGTTGGTTAAAGAGGAAAAAATGTAGCTTGCAGGAACTTGTCCATCATCAGCCGCATGTTAATAGCATCAACTCACTTCTTACAATGAATAATATGAATAAGACTTCTTACAGTGTTATTTGCTGTACCTTCTGATCTCAGAGAATGGTCTCAACACCTCTGTTTTGCCTCCTAATTCTTAGCATGACTGATCAAAGGAGGTGGACAAGAAACTTCAAGACAGCAAGATGAATCTAAAGCACCTGCTGCTGGAATAGGTTAGGGAGCACCCTGGAAGAAATAAAGACCCGGCATCTGTCCAGCCAGAGGTTGGCTGCACAATTTGATGCTATCCTAATGGATAAGCATAACTGAGCTCATACCATGTTCTGCTGTGCAGAAAATGAGGTACTGTGTTTCTGGTTTCCTAACCCTCTTTACAGCGTATAGTCTTGTGCTACTTTGTAGTATTATCCAGTTCTTGAAAGATGTCTGTTTTGGCCTGATGTCTGGCATGCATAGTTTCCCAGTTGGCATCTAAGAACAGGCACATCAGATCAAAGACCACACTGAAGATGTCCATACTTCCCTCTCTGCTGCCACTTCCTTCCAGAACCTTTCTAGCAATGATTTCTGCCAGAGTAGAGAGAGAATAGATACAGCAGAGAGAAATAGGTTTATTTGGACTACCTAATTCATAATATTCCTTTTAGAAAGTGTTTAGGATCCTTCATTCCTTCAGACAAATCTTTGGAGATGGAGGAAGAAGAAAGCTAGAAAACTTCAACTAACAGCATTTTGGACTTGATTAATGTCAAATACTAATCCTGCTCCTTCCCTGTAGACTACTGAGAACAGTAAGAAAAACTAAATATAAATTGTTGCTTTCTAGCTTATTTAAAAGTGGCTGGTTCATGACTGATTCAGTACACCTAGAATTCATCTAGAAGATAAATGAATATTTTTATCTAAGGCTCGCTTTTCATACCTGCGGTCTTAACTTTTATGCTCTGCAAGCAGTACCCCTTGTAGTAACTCATTAAGCTGCAGATACTTGTATGACAAGAAGGTTTATATAGAGATAAAAATGTAGGAGGGAAGAGTTTGACTACTGTGGTACAGCATGGAGGGCACTGGAGCATGCAGCTCAAGGAAGATCACATACACAGTTTTTACATTTTTTTCCTCTGTACTAAAGCTTTTTCAGCATAAAAGGCTTTTATGTGAAATGTAACACCTATTTATACCCTGCCTAGCTAAACAAGCTAAACACCTGCTGTCAGTCAACACACAAAGCACTCAAAATGACCTTAATCTCACCGGTTTGTTGTAAATGACTTATTAATCTTTTGAAACAGATCCCCTGATTTACCTTAAAACACACTTATTTTAAAATGTTCTAGACAGCAGTCTTGCTTCAAAGTAAATACCCATTGCATTCTCAAATGACTGCCTGCAACAGCAGCCTCATTTCATTTTGAGGTAAGTCTGTAGATCTTAAAAAACGCAGCCAAGATTCTGCTGACTCCTGGCTTAGCAGGATGACTATCTCTAGTCAACCCATAATGTGTCCCCAGTCTCATTGTCTGATAAACTGGCAGCCTTAGGCTATTTTCCCTGTTATAATATCTTGGTTTAGATCAAACACATTCGCTACTAACAACAGCAGCTCCCTCTCCAACCCCACCCCCAACACCAAGATCAGGACTGAGGAGAAAGCAAAACTTGTGGCAGAAATGAGAATGGCATCTCTACCATTGCCTTCTTTCTTGCAACTGCAGCTGAGTTAGAAATATGTGTAAGGACTTAGATTTTTATGTAATTCTCTTATCCCCATTTATTTTTCTCAGAACCTTCTGTAAACATTCTTAACAAAGAGAACTCTTTGTATGGTACAGTTTATTTAATTCTTGCACCATAAATGGGAATATAACAATCTGACTCTTGTATTGTTCCAGCAGGAATAGTGCACACCTATGTGTGCTGTGGGAGAGGTCTACATCTGTCCTCTGTAAGAAGTATGGCTTTCAAAGATCAAGGCTGTCAAAGATTGGCAGGTCTACCTATTGTGTCTTTTTATTCTTCTTTTAAAAAGAGCATTTTGTTGTAAACTGAAGTTGTCTTTCATTCCATCGTTTGAAACTTGGTCCATTTCTGACTACTTCTTACTTGTCATTTTGGGATGTTTACCTTATCTTTTGTGCCCTTCAAAACAACAAGGTTAATGTGATGCATTCCAGTTAATACGTGTTACGCTGCCATAGATTCAATGCCTGCCTTTTGCAAAGTCAGTCACACTTCTGAATGCAGTAGCCTCATGTGATTGCTTAGTACAAAGTATATCTATGCTGAGAACAACCCTTTGCTCAAACAGCCATCCATAATGGATTATGTTATGTTCCAATTTCAGCTTCAAGAAGAAGCAATCCTGCCTGAGCATAGGAATGTCAACTTTGCTGTTTCAAGAGGCTGCTGACTGCTTAAACAGAAGCTCTCCTCAGTCAGCTTCTGTGCCATCACTACCTGTCAAAAAGTGTTAGTTGTACTCCCTGCCTTGCTCTGTATTTTTCCTATGTGCATGTATTCATATAATGTCCTTGAGAGTATAATACAGTACTAAAGTGAAAACAAGTTTTGCTCCTGAGACCTATGAATAGTGATAATCTCCTGTATGCCTATCTCCAACATGTGTGTGCTATGATGACTCCTATGACTGAACACAAAAACTCTTCCTCAAGTTTAGCTCTTTCTCATTTGCAGTTGCTGTCTTTATGGCAATGTTCACAGCTGGAGCATGTCTAAAGAGTACTGAAAAACCAAAGATTTTACTGTTGAGAAAACTACATAGAAAATGCTTTTGTTAACTGAAATGATGTCTTGGAAATGGGTGGCATTCATTCTTGCCCCATTCCTCTAAGTGCAGTGTATCCATGAAAATGTTATAATCTACTGATAACTATAAGGGAGCATCCAACCCTGCAATAAGGAATTCCAGAAATTCATATGTCAGAAATTGTTCTTGATGAATAAGGTTTGGTTAGTTGGTTGATTTATGAAACTTTGCTCTGATATTACTGTCTGTCCTTTAACCCAGATTTTAATCATTGCATGGAACAGCTGGGAGGTGGCGGAGACGATGCTCTTTAAATAATAGTGAAGTTTCCATTGTCAGTTATGGGTTATGAAGTGTCAGAATGTTAATTTATTCCCTCTACGTGTATGGAAGCTATTCTGGTTTTAATAAGAAAATCATCATCTTCCTATAAACTCTTCTTTATCAGCTTTTATGCAATCACTAGCTGACTCTCCAAAATTAGGAAAGAAGCGGTGTTACTCAAAGCTAGGGGAAGAGCCATTGGTATAATTTGTTCCAGAGGTCGGCACTACAGGTTGTTGTAAAACTGCAAGACAAATGAATCCAACAGAAAACAACTGCCAAATTTATATCGGGGTTTTGTTGTGGGGTGGGGCTTTTCTGGTGAACTGATGGATGTTGCCTCATTTTCTGGCTTGTAAACTTGGTTGACCAATAATCTATTTTTAATACTCTCCGGTTTTGATTCTGTTAAGCCTCACTTCCAAATAATGGATAATAAAATTTGAATGTCTTGGAAGTCCTGGAAGCTAAACTCGTCAGTATTCCATGATAATCAGACTACTCTGATGAAGCATCACAAAGGGAATTATTTCTATTTTCAGAAAGATGCTAAAAAAGGTCTAAAATAAATTGCTTTCCATAGATCCCAAGTCCTTGAGTTCCTCATTCCAGACAACAGCCTCATTTGAAAAAAGAGCTCTGGATGAAACTTTGTGCTTGCCACTTCCTCAAGCAATTCTGAGTTTTATTTTGGATGCTTGAAGACAGTGTATTGCACTGTAACATGAAGCCTTTCAGAACATCTGCCTAGGTACTGCAGGAGACCCTGAAGAGGTCTACCAAGCTTCTTGAAGCCTGAGAAGCAAGTTCAGAGGTTGCCATGGTTTAACCCCAGACAGTATCTAAGCAACACAGAGCCTCTTGCTTGTTCCCCCCCTCAGTTGGATGCACAAGAGAATCTAAAGGGTAAAACTGAAAAAAATCCCATGTGTTGACATAAAGGCAGTTTTATATGTACAGCAAAAGCTACATGCACAAGCAAAGTATAACAATGAATTAATTCACTAGTTCCCATCAGCAGGCAGGTGTTCAGCCATTTCCAGGTAAGCAGAGCTCCAGGTAACAGTTACTTGGGAAGATAAATATCACAACATCCCCCCTTTCTTCTTCTTCCCCCAGCTCTATGTGCTGAGCATAATGTCATATAATCTGGAATACCCCTTTGGTCAGTTGGGGTCAGCTGTCCCAGCTCTGTTCCCTCCCAGCTTCTTGTGCACTCCGAGCCTGCTCACTGGTTGGGTGGTGTGAGAAGCAGAAGAGGTACTGACTCTGTGTAAGCACTGTTCAGCAGTAAATAAAACATCCCTGTATTATCAACACTGTTTCCAGCACCAGTTCAAAACATGGCCATACACTAGCTACAATGAAGAAAACTAACTCTATCCCAGTCAAAACCAGCACAGACAAACCAGCATCTGTAACAGCATGGGTTCAGGGTACGGGAAGTGGCTGAGAGCATCTTCGTGCAAGGGTGCAAAGTCTGGAGGAGTCCACTCCTATCACCTTAGAAATCTCTACTCAGAAGCAGGCATAGCCATGTTAATGTCCTGTTCTATAAAACTATGGAAAGAAGCAGCGTACTTCTGTAAAAATACCAGATGTTCAAAACTAGTCAATTATCAATATCTATAGATATATAAGACTTGGAGTGTGATCTTCCTGTGGACACCTCCCCAAATGAAAGCTGTGCTTCTGATTTCTGCACATGAATTAGTAGCATGGCTTGCACTGTTTTTTGGCATTAACAGGCAGGATAAAACAAACTCAGAGAGAAACAAACCACTTTTTCAATGGAGAAACAAAACTCCACTCTTTTTTCTTGTTGATGTGGATAAGTAAGGTTTATTCCACCTGTGAACATCTCCATTTCTCTTTATATCTGACATCTATCCATGAGTACTCTTTCTTGAAATATACAGTACTTTAGCAGGATTACAGATTATGGTATTTTTTATTGGGCCACCATATACTTAGGAGAAATTCAACACTAGAGAAATTTAGATACTTGCTTACATTCAGCATAATGCAAGCTGCTTCTAGGAACATACAGAATTTTCAATCTTTACAAAAGTCAACAATACCTGCTTAAAGTTCATATTGTCAGGCAAATATATGTTAATTGTAACACCTAACATCAAAACCCCTTTATGTGTTCTTTCTTTACAGCTGCTTCCATGTGTCTAAACAGTGACAAACACAGTAGGATTTTGGCAGTGATAGCAACATCTGGAAGCCATGTACATAATGTTGGCAAATATCAATATTATGTACACATCATGTACATAATATTGATAAAAGTCAAAATTTTATCCCAAAGACAGTTAAAAGGCCAGAAATCATAATGAATGGAAGAAGAGAGCAGAACTGCTCCAAACCTTCTCCAACAGGCTGAAAAAATGAAAAGCCAGATCTGCAAAAGCGCATAACCTTCAAGAATAAAAGAATAATTTTCTAAAAATACTTATTTTTTACATAGCTGCAGTTTGCATAAGTTTGGCTCAAACAATTCAGGATGTTTTTGGATTTTGGAAGACAATTGAAGTACAGCAAAACACCTTGGTTTATGAAGGACCAAAACGTAATTCTGGGGAAATAAAGATTTGAAGTGAAAAACTAGTCTTAAAAAAAAAAAATAAAAAATCATTCCCCAAATGCTACAGAGCCCATTGAAGTTTCTTGATGGAGTGTTAATAAAATGTGGCATGTACTTTTTTCCACATATTCCTTCTTATAAATGGCATGTTCCAAGTGGCTCATGCCTGCATTTCACACAATTTGCAAGCATGTACTTGCAAATCTGTAAATTCATCCTTTAATACCACAGGCTAATGACTTCAGTCCAACATGCAGTATTCTGGAATGGGTTATCCCTCTGGGGGTCTTGGGAGGAAATGGAAGAAATTGACATGAATTAAGGTTTCTGGAATATATATACAGATGACAATGACAGTGTTAAAGTGAATGAGGATTTAGAAATCATGTCTTGGAGAGAAGCAGGACAGGAAGATTTCTGGAAAGAAACAACAGCTCATACTATGTGATGGAGTCTTTGTAACAGCGAGGTGGGGGACTCAGGTAAACTGAACGGATGCTGGGAATTTCTGACAGCTCTGCTAAAGCTTCCAGCGTCTTCAGACTTGCAATCCTCTGCCCCAGGTGGATTTTTAAGGAATCAGCCAGCAGGATTAGACATTATTATGGGATTTGGAGACTACAGTTTGATCTCTTGCTTTTCCCAGTAGCATAGAAAGCTATTTTTTCCATATCGTAAATATCTACTCATAACCAGACTAAATTTGCTTCTTATGTTATAAACAGGTAAGCATTGTAGTACAACAAATATACTGAAGAATAAAGGTGCATTTTTTGCCAAGAGTACCTTTGATCAGCTCCACTGACCTCAGTGGCCATGTGTTAGCAGTCAATGTGGCACAAAGAGGTATCCCTTCATACTCTCTGTAGGTCCCTCATAGATTAGGTATATTTGGTGCTTAACCCTACAAGGTTACTAACAAAAGCCTTCTCAAGATGCTGCGTTAGAACAACGGCATCTAGAAATGATTGAGGAAATGGTGTAGGGAATTTTGAGGTCTTCCTAGTGAATTGTGTTGCAGGAGTTTATCCATTCATTGTCACTCTAAAAAGCACAAATAACTTTCACCAAGTCATCTAGGTAAGCTAAATGCCCTAGGAATAATCTCTAAAGCACTAGGACTTTGACTAGATTAGAAGTATCTTATTTTAACCTAAGGGAATGACTTTGTTATGTGATTGACTTTTAATTTATGTCCATATGTGCTAAAACTGCTCACCCCTCAGCCTAAAATTATCTGTATACTGTGGAAAGTATGTCAAGGCTTACCAAAGTGCTTTACTGTAAAAGAGATGCTAGAGTGCAGAAAGACTCTAGGTGGTGATTTCATATGGTCCCAGTATTGGTTTGGATCCCCCTCTTGTTATTATCCCTACCCCAGGTACCACAGTGTCTCCTTCCCACTCCCTGAGATCAGCTCATCCTGTTGTATTTGATCCATCATTCTAAAAGGTGGCAGGAGACACAGATTTCTTCAAACGCCAATTAAGCACAAAGTAAGTCAGGTCTGCAAGCACAGTTTTCAAGAGAGTTGGTAGAGTAAAATTTACAAAAAGAAACTCTCCTGAACATTCTCCCATGACAGGAGAGGAAATTCACTTTCAGTTCACCTCAATCAGTGCATCTGAAACTCCCTCCCAACCCAATCTCAAGACATCCTCTTGAAGCTGCTCCAAAAAATGCCATATAACTATGATAAGAGATAAAGAAGCAATGGTTAAATATTTGTTTTATTCTTTCTAGAAGATTGAAATTGTGGCTCACAGAAAATTTCCACTAATAAACTTAGCTATACTGAAAACAACTTCAATTGTACTCTCTCCACACCATGAACTTGCTGGGTTAACATCCACAGTTTTCCCTTTCCAAAGCCATCCTTGATTACTGATGTTCTAGTACTCTTAACTGCTTCAAAAGTGGTGATCTCAGGAAGAAAACAGAGGAGATAGCTACAGGAAGAAACCTAAATTGCTACTGCAAATCTGTCAGAAATCATCTGTTATAGTCCTTAAAGCCTCAACATTGTGGAGAAAATTGACTTGGTGAATCAACGTAACCTGAAAGAAAGGACTGCTTTTTCTCCCTTGGAAGGTTTACCTACCTCTTAATATTCAGAAATGTCTTATTTCAAATCAACTCCAGCAACAATATACCTGTACAAACCTGGCTTTTGTGTCCTATCAACAAGCAACTCTAGCCTGGTCTGTTTGCTATTTCAGTCAACCCTAGCTCTTACTTTCAAGAAATATATTTGCTCTTCAGTTCTTAGGAGAGCAGTCATGAACATCAACTACCAGACCACGAACAAATGCAATCAGTGCTACAGTGCAATTCTAACATGTATGTGAGTGCGATTCATCCTATTTACAGGTGGTCAACCCAGGCAACCAGCTTAACAAAGATATCACAGGAAACCAATGAAAAGCTTGATACCAGCTGGATCTAAGCATATCAGGGACTGATTGGGCCCAGCATGCTAGATAACTCTATTGACTTACCAGGGTGACATCAGAAATGAACTTGGTTCATGGCCAAGAAGAGAGAAAGGCAGAAAGAAGGAAAAGGAAGAGACGTTCAGAAATTATTAGAATAATTCCGTGGCTTACACAGGAACCTTTCTCTGGTAAACAAAAAAACGATGCCAAAATTTTGAAGTGCAGTTCCACTATCTAGACAATACGCATATGACAGTTTATAGGTCATAGATAGAAGAATGGTTTTGTCTTGGCTTAAGCCCAGCCAGCAACCCAGAACCACGTAGCTGCTTGCTCACTCCCCCTCTTACTCCTCCGGCTCCCGAACGGATGGGGAGGAGAAATGAAAGAATATAACTCCCACTGGTTCAGATAAGAGCAGCCCAGTAACTAAGGTATAACACAAACCACTGCTGCTACACCAATAATAGTAATGATAAGGGAAATGACAAGGGAAGAGAATACAACCACTCACCACCTGCCAGCCGATACCCAGTCCAACCTGAGCACTGATCAAGCCCTTCCAGGTAAGTGCCCGCAGATTATATAGTGGACATGACGTGCTGTGGTATGGAATACCCCTTTGGCTAGTTTGGGTCAGGTGTCCTGTCTCTACTTCCTCCCAGCTTCCCCTCCTCCCTGGCAGAGCATGAGACTCAGAAAGTGCTTGGTCAGAGTAAACATTACTGAGCAACAACTAAAACCATTGGTGTTATCAGCCCTGTTCCCAGGCTAAAAGTCAAAAACACAGCACTGCACCAGCTACTAAGAAGGAGAAAAATGACTGCTGCTTCTGAACCCAGGACAGTACCCACCTCTTATTCCATACTATTCACGTCATGCTTAGATCTCACATTTTTCAATATACCATCACTCCTGTCTCATATATATATATACATACACACACACACAAAGAGAGAGATATCATTCCTTAGTGTATGGACCAATTCCTATAAAGCTGCTGAGTTCATCCAGTCCATGGTGTTGGGCTCCATCTCTTATAACATTTTTTCAGAGCAGGAGAGATGGTGTGCATTGTTGGATTATTGCCTGCTGATGACACCGCAGAGCTTGTCTGGTCACTGCTGAGCTCATTTGGTTTCGTCAAAGTTCATTCTTTATTGGAATGATGGTTAGAGGGAAGTCAGGGCCAGTCACTGGTGACCCGAAGACTTCCAGTTGGTGGGCTATAAAAGTGCTACATAACAGGCAACAGCATACAATTGAGTTCATTGGCTGTTTTCCCCTAAAATCAAATCCCTTGGAGGTACACATCGGACTTCCCCATCTTCTTGCATTGCCCACCAAATATGTCCAGGTCTCTGAGCAAAAGCAATCCCACGAATGGGTTTGTCTTTACCTGAAGCAGGAATAACAAAGTCTGTCTTCCCCAGCAAATTCTTTATGTGCACCACAGGAACTTTATCCCCTTCTACAGTATGTGAAAGTTCTGATTTTGCAGGGCCAGCCATGTTGTCAGATCCCCTCATGTTGACCAACCAGGTGGCTTTTGGTAAATGTGTATCCCAATGTTTGAAAGTCCCACCACCCATTGCTCTCAGTGTAGTT
>WYDI02037503.1:0-28214 GCA_009867235.2 Psittacus erithacus | reverse complement strand
ATTATTGGTGGTAGCAGTAGTGATTTGTGTTATACCTTAGTTAATAGACTGTGCTTATCTCAACCTGTGGGAGTTGTGTTCTTACGATTCTCTTCCCCATCCCTCCGGGAGCTCAGGGAGGAGGTGGGGGGGCAGTGAGTGGGCTGTGTGGCAGGCCTTAAACCACGACAGAGACCTATCTAACATCCTTAGGTCAGGCTGCTCTTGTACTAGGCAAGCCAAGCCTATGAAACACATTTGTGCATTTTCAATAAATACTGAGGAGATAATTTTTCCTCACAGATAATTTCATTTTTCCTTCTCAGCTTCTCATCATTCTCCATTTTACAAGTACAGACTGAGCAAACAACACAGACTTAAACTGGCTACCAGCTCTAGAAGCTTCTTTCACCCACATGGCTAATGTTTTCGGCATCATTCCATTCAGATCATGGTGTGTGAGAAAGATAACAACTCTCATTCTGCATAGTTTTCCCAGATGTTTTTTTTGCCAAAGGGAACAGCTGCCATTTCACAGTTGCAAGCTCAGTGCTTGACAGCACCTTATGTCAGGCTCTGAAATGGAATTTTATGGGTTTTGTTATGTTTCCTTCATGGCAAAGTAGTGATCTAACTTTAGGATGCAGAGCGTTACATCATTTGGCTGACAAATGCAATCCCTATGAGAAATTATGGCAGTATACCAGCCCCCGCATACATCATTTTAAATTTTGCTTTAGGCTTTTATTTAAGATTTTTTACAAGTCTATTCATGTGAATCATCCCTTTTTTGCATCTTAGGGACTTGAGCAGGTTATAGGTTTTCCCAGTCCTCCTAAGTAGACAGATGTACTACTATACATTATAAACCAAGGTATGGATAAGTGGGCTTCAAAGCCAAAGCAATTTAAGAGGAATTCATATCTGGGACTTGTATTTTCCTTAAATAGTTCATGTTTAAAGAAACAAAGGACTTTGAGCATGCTACTGATATTCAGCTCTGAAATGTTATCCTGCAATCTCTCTCTAGATGTTGCTCAGTATGAATTATGATAGAAAAACAAATGTCTGACATGATGTCACATAAAGTATTTCTTGTCTATTAGTGCCTAACAAGATTTATTTAAACTGAAGTTGCAAATCTTTAGATTAGAAAACTATTTTAAATTTTATAACATGCATAATGGAAATTCAGGAAAAAAAAAAAAAAAGACAGAATATGGATTTTGAAATCTTCCTGTATCAGCCAAAGATGTCAATGTATACATTATAATTCTTTGTAAAACCATAAAACTATATGGTGGATTTCTCTATTTTTTCCTTCTAAATGTGATGTACCTGGGAGAATCGGAGGTGGGAGAATAAACTGTACATGTCAGATGTTAGTTACAGTACTTACTCACTGACTGGAATGACAATGTATATTACAGAGATGTTCATGATATTAGGTACAGAACCCACACAAAATAGAAGAGCAGTAGAGAAGAATAAACTGGCTGAAAGAGTTGGGCTTGTTGAGCCTGGAAAAGAGAAGGCTTTGGGAAGACCTTAGAGCTGTGTCCAGTGCATAACGGGAGCCCAGAAGAAATCTTTAGAGGGATTTTTTATAAGGGCATGTAGCGATGGGAAAGGAAGTAATGGCTTTAAACTGAAAGAAGGGAGATTTATATCAGATATTGGGAAGAAGAGGCACTGGCACAGGTTGCCCAGAGAAGCTGTGGATGCCCCATCCCTGGAAGTGTTCAAGGCCAGGTTGGATGTGGTTTTGAATAACCTGGTCTAGTAGAAGGTGCCCCTGCCCATGGCACAGGGGGTGGAACTAGATGACCTTTATGGTCCCTTCCAACCCAAACCATTCTGTGACTCTATGAAACTGATGAAAAGAGAAAGTGTGTCCTGTGGATGCAAAATTGTTGAGCTAATATTAATTATTTTCCCCTGCTGCTTACAAATTTTGAAAAGCCTGAAAGAAAATGTTTGAAATCTCACTATATAGTTTAATTTGTGCTTTAGCTGGAGTTTTCTTCTGTCATCAACTCTTTTTTTTCTAAAAAGGGAACAATTTGTTGGTGTACACTCTACACAGAAAGGAACAGATTTTGCTTTCAGAGATACAGGAAATGCCTAAAATGATCAAAGATAATATTTTCTGCCTTTCCCTGCAGGTTTATATGATGGAGACAAGTTGAGGTATGGAGAAGATGAGAAGGCTGTAGGTATCACATTAACACTACCAGATGTAATGCACATCTTAAAGTTTTTGTAGACTGTCTGTGCTTCTGTTGCCAGTAGTCAAGGCCTAATCAAAAGGTGGATCTTTCAGAAATGGGATCTTTTGGATAGGAGCTCAGTTTAGATTGCAGAATTTTCTGACATATAGCAAATGCATCAAAAATCTATATGCTTAACAAATATGACTTCCATGCGTGTGTTATTTGCATACATGTTATACTGAATAACTTCTGAATCAACATGGGATGAATGAAAGAAAGGGAGGCATGAAGGCCAGAATATACTGCCTGGAAAGTTTCAGGTGAAAAAACAAGACTTATACATAGGTGAGGATGTGTTTCCCTCAAGGCCTATTCTCTTATGAGCTCAGATCAGGAGTGGAGACAGGACAAAAACCTCCTTGCAGGAGGTATTGGTATCTCAACACCAGAGTACGTATACAGATTTGGTAGCTGTTTGGGGTTTTTCTTTCCCAAATGATCTTGTCCCTCATCTCTTACCTGTGGCTTGAATAAAAGTCAGGTTTTACTTTGCTTTGGCTACTGCACCTGATGCCATTTTGAAAACTGGGAAAGTTTTCATTCCCTGGGTGGTAGAAAAGGGGAAGGGGAAGAAATGGACAAGAAAATTGGAGTCACAAGCTAAATCATAAGGTCCTGTGACTGTTTTTTTATGAAAATGTTTTTTCCAAGGGTGTTCATAGTCTGTGATACCCCCAGAAAAAGAGCCTTATAAAAAGGTGCCCATTAACATGATGCGACACAGCTCCTGGTCTTGGGCTCATACCTCCAGACAATGACTCTAGCTTAGGTGTTTATGTGTGGCCATCTTAGGTGGCATGGACAGAAGAAAGAGGGTAGCACTTTCAGTTCTAAGATATGACTTAACAGTGAGAGTTTCTCTCTTTTGGCTAGACGTGGAGCCCAGGCATCTAACTTAGGTACTTCAGATGAGGTCTTACGGTTGATATTGCTCTAGACCCTAAGGGCTGGCACAGCAAAGAGGGGAGAAACAGTCCTAGCAGAGGACAAAGGACTAGCTCTGAAGCAAGGCTTAGGGGAGAGGAATGTGAGGAATTATCATCAGTCATTCCCAAAGAGGTGGATAAAAAGGAAATGATTGCCTCTGTTATATAAAGAAAGGACTGATAATTGCATGATGAGTTTAATTCATAGACTTGTGACTGGTTTAGGCCATCTCTTCACATCTCATTTCTCCTTATGTGTGTCTGGGACAAAAGGCCAATAATATTTCTGTAGTGTGATCTCTAATGCAATATAGATCAAAGCACCTTACCACGATTCCTGCATTGTACCAATAATTTTGGGTTAACCTCAACATATCTTGGTTATAGATAGAATAGCTGCTTAATGGACCATCAAAAAGCAATGGAAAATCACAGCCTATGCCTTCTACCCATCTAGGTAAGATAAATATTTTTCTAGTGCCAAGAATGCTCTGATTTATATTCTGGAACTTCTTCAGTGTAAATGGAATATATCCAGGTGATTTAGTGGAAATATTAACATCACACTCTTAATAAATTCTCTCTTAAAATTGTATTTCAGTATCCTAGAAAAGTCTGAAATCAGGCTAAGTAGTCCTGTATTACTACATGTTCAGTGTGTATATTACTGTATTTTTCACTTGAACGTGGGTAAAATACATTTTTTATTGAGTCAGTCTAGAGCTCAGAGCTAGGAGTAAACGAGCACATTATTTTATTATAACTTTATCATTACCTGTACACAATGCTTTTGCAATAGTTGAACCGTGCCAAACATTCAGATCAGTGTTTTGGAGGGCTTGTATCCTGAAGGCAAA
The DNA here is from genome assembly GCA_009867235.2 of Psittacus erithacus. NCBI lineage: Eukaryota > Metazoa > Chordata > Aves > Psittaciformes > Psittacidae > Psittacus > Psittacus erithacus. Next base: position 24,179 of record WYDI02037503.1, on the reverse strand, counting down.
AAAGTCTATACAGCGCCACAAATCAACCACTGACAGTAGTACTGTGCAATGTATAATGCACTTCCAAAGTGCCTTATAAATATAAAAAGCAAAGTGCAAAGTAAGGAAGAATGTTTGCCTTTAAGCTACTCCTCTATAGCTTGCAAATATAATCTCACGGGTTTCTTCATGCACTGTGTTCTGGCGTTGTTCTGTTCATTTCCCATTATTTATGCAAAGGACTTCCTCTGGCTGCCTGGCACTCAAGGGCCTCTTTTCATCTTCAAAGAAACAAAATAACAAGACTGTAAAAATAATGGAATCTGCAGTTCCTTGTTCCTGTTTGAGAGACTCTTACTTCAATTCATCCTCTTCTTCTAAGCAAAGGAAGGCATCATTGCCATCTTGAGAATTTTCTTGTGTACGAATATACACATACACGAAGCAAGGAAAAGATATCTGTTATCACAAATAGGTATAGAAGCAAATGCTATTAATTCACAGCTCAGTTTTAGGACTGTCTTCCTTTCCTCTACACCAATTTTTTCCAGTTATTCAGAGTACAGAGAGTCAGTTGAAATGAAGACATAGTGAAGCTGGATTGTTTATTTTGCTGCATGCACGCATTTTGTAGAAAAATACACACTATATTCTTCTGACTCCTTGTCTTTCCTATGGTTCTTTCACTCAGAACTATATATGTGCTATAATGTATCAAGTAAATCGTTGTTTGACATTGCCAATTGGATTTTAAAACAGAGTTTACATGTAAATTGTGGAATCTGAGACATGGGAGGGCTGGTCTCACAGTTAAACAATGTAAGGAACCACTACATTTTTTTCCAGTAGTTTAGTTTGGAAACAGTCTAGACTATAAATGTAACCTCTTCAACATAGCATGATTAGCTAAACCAAAGGTCTTTCCAGTCCTTAAAATACTGAGGCCAATCAGATGTTTATTATCCACTGCCCTCATGCATTTAGAAAACTGAAAAATGACTGATGGTAGATTTAAAAAAAATAGGTTGTCTTTCATTTGTAAAATATACTTCTCAGTAAATGCCATTAGCAGCTTCTGGAACTGCTTTTCAGAAGCATGTTTATCATGTGCTGAATAAGGAATTAACTGTCATCTGCAGTCTATCTAGGACTTCGGTTTAATTTATGGAGGTATTGTATTCTGGAGAAAGTGAAAGTAGAAGCAAAAAATGGAAAAAAAGAGGAAAAATAAGTTAATTTGTATGTGTCAATTCGAAGGTAAAGAAAAAAATCTAGCACCTCTGTAACTTTCATAAGAGCTTCTTTTTTCTGGAGTTGTACTCTTCAGTCCTTTTTTTTGCAATGAAGAAAAATTATTTGGAGGAAAAAAATCTACAAAATTCAACAAAAAATAATTTCAAACCTGCTAAGGGAATCTTGTTCTTAAAGCTTCCAATAGACAATGCTCATCCTGGAAAAAACATTTTGTGATAACGGAAGGAACCGTGGGAAGCAGTTGGTGTATTATGAATTAGGACTTTCTTCTCATGAAGATTCCTGCGCCTGTGACCAACACACATATTCAAATTGTTGGTTAAGTAGTTAATGTCATCTAAACATCCAGTTTCCACCATAGCAACCTCTAAGCAGTGAGTTTACTCCATGGCAACTGCTATGAAGCGTCACAGTAGCTTTCACCAGGACCAATCCCTAAAAGACACAATGTCCTGATGTTTATTGTCTTTGCTGAGTTGAGTCTGCAGGGCGAGACAAGGAGCCTGAGTATATATCATTTTCACTGACCTGCTCTTCCCCTGTTTCACACACTGCTGTTTTCTCTGCTGTATGCAAGTCCCTGAAACAGAAAGAAATATCTATGTGGTCTGAAAGAAGGGAATGGTGCTGTTTCAGCTTCTTTTCTAAATCAGGTTAATCAGCAAGAATGATTAATAATAATAAAAATTTAGTAGCTTGGTTTTTTTCCATATGTAACTCTCTAAATATGCTATTTGGTTTACTCTAGAGAGACAGTCTACTTAGATCAAATGCCATACCACAATAAATACCATGTCTAATTGATATGAATCTGCATCATCAACATGCATACATAATGATGTTACTCCACCTAGTTTCTACTTATTTTCATAGGCTACCAGATCAGCACAATGCAAAGAGAGAAAAATATCTAGCAAATCAAATGTTCCCTAGCCTTCATCTATTTTTGGTTTCAATAAACAAACCAAGAAACTTTGTAGGAGAAATAGTCCTTCTTTTCATATCATTTCACTGTGTATCCAGATGGGCGGATTGATGGCTTTTCATTCATCATAAACACATCTCAAAATATGGTATCCCATAGTAGCAGCTTGTCAACATGTGGCCCAGCTGTGACCATACCTTCAGAAGTATTTCAAATAGGGGCACAAAAGCTCTTGTTTTTTCATCTCCAATGCAATACCAAGTAGTAAGACTTGTCTAAATATGCTGACTTACAGGCCCTTCAATTTGCTTGCAACTTTAGAAGATCTTATAGCATCAAAATTTTAAAATGGCCTACACCTTGAATAATAGAGTGAAAGGATTGGCTTCACAGCACAAGGGAGCTAACCCGTTACAGTCCGTTCATGCTAATAGTCCTGCTGTTACCATTTCTGCTCTTTCAAAAAATGCTGCACCAAAACCTACATGTGTTGATGCCAACACAGACTTCAGAGAGGGAGGTCAAACACTGTGCTCTGAGCAATTGTTTATATGTATAAAGAACATTTTTTCAATTAGCTCTCCCGGGCTTTGGGAATTCTTGACAGTCTATAAAAAAGAAATTCAGCATGCAAATTAATAAATATTGCAAGCAGTCCCTTTTCTACAAGGCCAACTGCACACATATCAGGTATCAGTGTTCAGCCGCAGAACCAGTATCAGATACAGAAAGTTATTATCCATCATGACAAGGGAGCAGCAAATACTGATCCTAAGAAAAAGGTTCTCAAATTTCTTCTCAAATTATATGGAGAAGCTGCTTTAAATTCTCTAGCAGTATTAATTAATGATAATTTGTTTTTATAGAAATAGATGTTACATTCACCAAAGAACAAGGCTGCAATAAATAATATTTTTAAAGTAGGAATGAATCCCTGGGTCTAACTTTAACTTTTATTTCCACAGTCTGAAATAATTAAAAAGATGAAAAATAATCTTGCAGTCTATAGAGTTTTGTGATAATGATAAATTAAATCTTATTGACCATAAGTTACAGAGGGCAAAAGTTATCCTTTTGATTATTATATGGATCTTTAGAAGTTATATTTTCTGACAAAACCACCCACTAGTGAGTGGGGTCCCAATTGTCACAGTCCAACATTTAATTCTGTCACAAAGTCTTAAGTTGAGAGCGGTACTATGCAGTATTTTCCAAAGTAAAGAAAAATGAGATTTGCAGTGTGTTTATTTCTATTATAAAGTGAGCGGTTCCATATGTGCATTTGGTAATTAGTGCTATGTTCTATTAAAATTACCACTTTTCTTTAAAGAAAGAATTCTGCTAGGTATTTCCAGATGTGATTAGGTACTTAAACTGTAAAGCCCTTTCTGTTAACATCTGCTTGCTCTTTGTCACCAGAGCTGAAAAAAAAAAAAAAATGCCCTCTTTTGCTCTTGTTAGTTTTGTAAGCATTTCTCAGAAATGCCTCCCTACTTATTTTAAATGTCAGTAACTTTATACAAATAAAATGTTGTATGATCTCCTCAAGTAAATCTCTGGTTAGAATGCTTAAATGCAAAAGAATTTATGTGGATTATTTTTAGATCCTTTCAGCACAAGTAGTAAATCCATAAAGTGTTAAAATTGTTCACCTGTTATTCAAAATTTCTGATGCTTCTTACATTATGGACGCTACCATAATAATTTCATAACCATAATTTTATTTAGTTTCCAATTACCTAAAAATTGAACTGGTTGCAACTAGTTTGAAAAATGAGGAAAGGGAAGAGAATCTAGCTTTGTTGTAAGACATCTATTCGTGTCATCTCTCAATGAGGAAAAAAAAAGAATCAATTTTTTTCTTGTTTTCTTCTTCCTTTTGTTGATTTTCATTTGAAAGCTCTGAAACAGTGGTCTTATAATTTCATAGAACTAGACCTTTTCCTACAAAAAGGGCATTACTGGTTGGCTACTTGCTAATGAATGTGACTAAGTAACAAATTTCTCATACTGGTGAGCTGTAAATTATTTGTTATTCCATTACCAGCTGCAAAATCTTTGTACCCAAACGTCATGCTGTAAAAGAAAAAAAAACCAATACATTCACTTTATATATGGAATAATTGTGCTAGATTATCCCCAAGTATTATATAATATTATTAGAGGGGGAAGTATTTCTAATCTGTAATAAATATTGTTCTGAATGGAAACCCCACTAAGATAATGTCTGTCAACTGTAATATACTCTAGAGACTTCTAAAGCATCTAAACTAAAAACTGAGCAGTTCTAACAGTTAATAATAGATTTACACAAGCTGTTTTCAGCCTTGTTTCTTCAATTAAGTTTAAATATTTAACTGTTGAAAAGTGATGATGGAGGCATGAATCTTCATTGTCGGCAAAACATTAAACACCTCTCACTACAGCAAGGAAACTATCTTTTCAACAGTTAATCTTGGAGGATCTGAAGGCATTTTCAGTTCTATTACATGTATGTTAGCACGGATGATGATCATGAGGAATTAAATTTACTCTAAATCTGGAGAATCTGCTTAAAGTTTCATGGGAACTTTATGTTTGTAGCTGCATATTATTTCTGTCACTTAGATGCTGGATATGATATAAATTGACAACATTTAGATCTTAAAGATCTAAAATGTAATTTTCCTACTTATCAGACATAAAAATTCTTTACTGTGAAGCCATTTTTCTTCTGTTTCTACTAATGCAACATATCCCTTGACAACTGAAAAATAATTTAGTAGAAAAGAAGCCCAGAAAAAGTAGAAAAATTTGACTTGTATATTTTTTTCCAGTATTAGACACTGACCTGCATAATGTATTGTCTGAACCACTACTAACCACTAAACCACCTTTACTTTCTAAGAAAATACAGCTCTTTCGTAGGCGAAATAGACTATATGCTTTCTCTGTTCAGTCTACTTCTGTTTACAAATTATGATGGTATTAAAGAGAAATCTGTATAGATTTCCATAGTATAAAAGCCAAGAAATTATATGTGCAACAGGGAAAATATCTTTGTAAGTTTCTAGGATGGTGTATACTTAATTATGCCAGCTGTGATTCTGGATTGAGTTAATTAATTACACTTAACTGCTTATCAACATGCAACATTTTTTCTCTACTCTGAAATAGATATTATAAAATAATAAATAAAAAATATACTGAAATAATATCTATAACAAATAATAAATAATAAATATACTGAATTTCTGGTTGCTTAAGTGCTTTGTATTTCCTAGCAGCAAATTCATTGTGAAAGGTGGATGAAACAGAAACTGCATTCTCTTGCCTCCTTTCAGAAGTTCAGTACAGGTCTTCAGGGTATTCATTTTCTGTTATTGAGTTCTGCAAAGAGTACACTGCATCTTGGTAGCTCATAAAGAAGGAGACATCATTCTTTGAATTCAGAAATATTCCCCCTTCTTTGAAGAAGGCATTGGTGGCAGCAATAAACACTCATTTAATTACACAGTGAGAATGAAATATTCAGACCTAGGCAGGTTATGAAAGAGATGTGTACTCCTACTTTCCTATTCACCATTGTACAGCTGTTTGCAGGCTGAAACATAACTTGCAAACTTAAGTTTATACAGAGAAAATATGAAAAATAACAAATTAGTTAGATAGCTTCTGGCCAACCCCACAAGTAAATATGTTTGTATAAACTATCAATAAAAAATATCGAGAGCTGAACATATCTGTTAAAATCTAATCATGTGCAAACAACAGAGAGTCAGTAATATATATTTTCTGTGGTGAATACACTGTCTAACTTCAGAAAAGAAGAATAAACAGATTAAATGGTAACTGGAATTACTTCCGACATGTATCATAGAATCATAGAAGAGTTAGGGTTGGAAAGGACCATAAGATCATCTAGTTCCAACCCTCCTGCCATGGGCAGGGACACCTCACACTAAACCATGTCACCTAAGGCTCTGTCCAACCTGGACTTGAGCACCACCAGGGATGGAACATTCTCAGCTTCCCTGGGCAACCCATTCCAGTGCCTCACCACCCTTACAGTAAAGAACTTCCTTCTTATATCCAATCTAAACTTCCTCTGTTTAAGTTTGAACCCATTACCCCTTGTCCTATCACTACAGTCCCTAATGAAGAGTCCCTCCCCAGCATTCTTATAGCCCCCTTCAGATACTGGAAGGCTGCTATGAGGTCTCCATGCAGTCTTCTCTTGTCCAGGCTGAACAGCCTCGACTTTCTCAGCCTCTCTTCATACGGGAGGTGCTCCAGTCCCCTGATCATCCTCATGGCCCTCCTCCTGACTTGTTCCAGCAGTTCCATGTCCTTTTTATGTTGAGGACACCAGAACTGAACACAATATTCCAAGTGAGGTCTCATGAGAGCAGAGTAAGATAAGAATACACACAGAAAAGGAAATCCATTTTCTTGTTTTGCTTTCACCATGTTATTATACACAAGGAACTACTAAATATAGATTGCTAGGGGCATCATAGACATGATCAATTCCTGCTCTCTGGAACTCAGACAGTGTGTTTATGCAGTATGTTTATGTTTACTCCACTGTCAGGAGATCCCACCTTGACTACTGCATCCAGTTCTGGGGTTGCTGGTATAAGAAGGACATAGACTTCTTAGAGCAATTCCAGGGCCACAGAAATGGTCAGAGAGCTGGAACACCTCTCCTATGTAGAAAGGCTGAAAGAGTTGGAGGTGTTTAGCCTGGAGAAGGAAGGCTCTGGGGATACCTTATTGAGGCATTGTGATGTACAAAGAGGTCTTACAAGAAAAATAAAGGCTTTTTTACCAGGGCCTGTAGTGACAAGAAAAGCGACAAAGGCTTTAAGCTGAAAGAAGAGAGGTTTAGACTGGAAATAAAGAATAATTTTTTCATGATGAGTGATGTGATACTTGAATAGATTGCTCAGAGAAATTGTGGATGCTCAGTCACTGGAAGTGCTCAAGGTCAGGCTGGCCAGGGCTTTGAGCAACCTGGTCTACTGGAAGATATCCCTGTCCATGGCAGAAAGGCTAAGTGATCTTTAAATGTCTTTTCCAGCCCACACCATTCTATGGTTCTATGATTCTAAGCTGAGTAGCTGTAGCTGGATGTCATGCTGCATCCTATACTACAAGGAGCACCAGTAGCTTCAATGGAGAAATACAAGGTAAAAGGCTACTCAGTGTACATGCTCTCTGAAGGTAAACATTTATGGATATTAATAAATGCTAAGCAGCTAAAATGCATCAGAAAAGAAAGAAGAAAGCAAAGACATGTGCAAACTGAAAGTCTTTAGCATCAGTGACAATCTTATTTAGAAGTTTAATTTCAGTCTGCTCTCTTTTAATGATCCGTTCTTGTTCAAAATTTTTCAAGGTCAAGAGGAAAAGAGATAATACAATAAGGAACTTGCCCAGAATGAAGAACATTTGTTATAATCAACTAAATATATCATACCATTGCGAAACAATAGTCATGGGCTGGGACTATTTTTATTCATTTCCATACTAAGAACAATAGTGAAATGGGCCTTGAAGATGTCACTTCCTCTGACTGGCTGCCACAAGCAAGATAGAGCTGGCACTGAATGGGAAGCTTCTTTTGAAACAATTTGTGTTCCTGGCACCCTCTGTAGCAGCAGCTCTTTTTCTTACGGATAAGTCAAATGCAATTTTTGGTATTTTATAGGGAAACAATAGATGATTCAATATAAATTTTGTGGCCGGTCTGATGTACGTTGAGAGAAGGAGCCATGTCAGAGGTAAGCTGCCATGAAGGTTTCAGAAAAATGGGTATTGCATTTTCCGGTGTTAATTCCTGAGTGCTTAGTGAAGTGTAGCAGAATCACAGTACTAAGCATAGATCAGGTCACTGAATGGAGATGGAGGGAAAAAAACTGCCTGCAATAGGCAGCTGGTCAGAGGGTCAATTTATTCCTTTACAAAGATTAGAGAGCATCTTCTGTGAGGCTGGGTTTTCCGTATGCATTTGCAAACTGAAACAGGGAAGGGCAGACATATTTTCTGAAACTCTAAGAAATAAAATCAAAGCCTGGATCATATGGTAGCTTTGGCTATAAAACAGCTTGTTAAAATAGCAGGAAAGTTGCATGGATTTGTCGACCAAAGTGTCCCTGGAGAAAGGAAAATGACAAGGTGACCGCAGTGAGAAAAAGGGGAGTGCTCAGCTTCAATTAAAGCGATGGAGGAAAAAAACAAACCCCACGATCATCTAAACAAGAAATCTGCAAATAATATGTAGTATCAAGGAGCTGAAAATATGTTTTTTCTTCTGCTTGGAAGCACAGTGTTTTGAACACTTCATCTGCTCATAGGGTAAAATTATCATGAACGTGGAATGTTTATATACTGAGCAGTACTTAGGTAACTCAGTGTCATTCTGGCTTTGCAATTTATTGTACTTTTTACTCTCTGATGTACATTTTTACAGCACTCTTTTCTACCAGCCAACAGAAAGCCACATCCACAGCCAGACTGTGAGTGTCATACACTGCTTCAATCTTGTGGCTCTCAGGGAAGGATGCAGACGGTGGCTACAATAAGTTGTGATTACTATGCACTCATCAAGTTGTAGATTGCTCTGTGGGTACAAGGGACTAATTCTAAAAAGTGCAAACAGCATGCAGCCTGGAGGTGGACAGTATTTTCAGTTTGCTCTATATTCAGCCACTCTAAGCCCAGTCATTTGGAAAATTTACCTTAGTTGAGTGAGGTCTCCAAGTCTCCCTTGCAGATTCTCTGCAGGTGGTTTGGATATAAAAAATTTAGCAAGTTGAAAAGGCAGAACAAGCTCATGAACTTAAAGGTGGGTAAAAAAATGATTCTTTGGAAACAGGGAGACAGGGAGACACAGAGCAGCATTGCCCGCACTGTGCTTATCTGATTATATGGGAAGACATTGGTCTTGGTCTCAGGAGAGATAGATGAACATGCAAATTGACTGTTCTGTTAACAACTTCACCTGTGTTACGTTTCCTTTTTCTTGTTGAGTTTCCTGTTTCAAAGAAGAGTTAAACATGTTTCTGCCATTGAATGTCCTTCTTGAGATAGGGCAGAGGCCTAAGTTGGGTATGTTTTTCCTTCCCATCCTGTCTGGTGAGTCTGTCAGTGTTTCTTCTGTGTTAATAGTGTAGTTAGAATGAAACAACAGATAAACAGCATCTTTTGTTTCTTTCAGTTCTTTAAAAATATCTTTCAGAGTTTGAATCCCTGACTAGTGATTCCTGATGGATCTGTCTTAGGTGACTGACATGGCGACGGGTGCTGTGATGGAGACCCTTCTTTTGTGTTTGTCTCAAAACAACTCAAACGATAGACAGGGAAGCACAGCTGGGATAGTGCCCCAGGAAGGTGGGGATGCTTCCTTGTGTTGTCTGCCCTGAGGCCGCAAACATCAATTGCCCCAGGAACAACATGCCCACAGACAGCAACACACTGCGGCGCCTGCCAGCGCACCATGAGAACTGGGCCTGGGGCCCACCAGATCCCCTGCGCATGAGTCTGCACCTGTAGGAGGGTTCCAAGAGCTCCTAATCCTATAAAAAGGCAGCAGTTCAGCCACGTGGTGTGCGGTCATCCGCCTTCGACTCCAGCACAAGGACCAAAAGGATTGCAGCTGAAAGGATTTCCACTCTCTGACTGGGAAGACATGTATGGATCCAAGGGGTGGTGAGCCTATTTCTCTGTTTTCTTTCCTTCTTTTTGCTTTCTCCTTTTCTCCTTCTACTTTGTATCTTTTAGAGGAATAAGGCTCTACCAAGGCTTTTGTTTCTCCTAACACAGTTTAAGGGACGTTTACAATCAAATCAATTGTTGTTTCGCTTTTCAGCCTGTGAAGGGCCTGTGGTTTCTCCTGTGAACCTCACAGAGTATGGTAAAATATCAACTCCCCACAGCAGCCGGAGGGATGGGGGTAAAAAATGCACTCTTAACAACAGAAAACTCAGTATTTCCAACAGTTCTTAAACAGGATTGCCTGTATCGCCAAAGCAATGCTAAAAACTGGTACAGTGGTCTTTAGTAGAAGCACATGGTTATTACATTATAAAAAGTTATCTATGGATGACTTTGCTCTTTGCAAGAAGTAGTTGTTCAGAAGTTAAAAGAAGTTTTTTCGAAGCTAGATGGATTAACCGTTCAATCGTTGATCCTGTAGTCTCCTGCTGTGGATGCCTATCATTTTTAAGGGATGAAAGAACATTAAGTCTGCTGCAGAGATGCTTTTTCTTTCTGACATGAATGTGAAAGATACATGACATTTATTATCAGTAGGCTAAAGAGAAAGATCTTTGAAAGTGCAGATGAAGTTGGATGATAATTCTAAATATCTCTTTGAATGACTTTCAGGCCACATTACAAGAAAGTTTTTCTCTCCATTATGATATAAATGTAAGGCAAGATTACTTTCGAGATGGTTGCAATGATTTCTAGCCATATAGATGAAGATAGCTCTGAATTCTTTACATTTTTCAGAAGTATAATTGTCATAAGATGCCCTTTATATTCTATTTAAAGCTCTAAAAGTTTTTTTTTGCTTTTTTTTTTTTTTTTTCAGTTAGAACTACTTCATTTATATTGAGCCTTCCTCATCAAAATGGTTTGGCCTCCAGCAACTGGATAAATAGCAAAAGCTTTCAAAGCCCCTTTAAAGTTTTCACAGCATTGCTCATTATCATCTCAGATGGGGCTGGGTGTTCCATCAGACCAAGAAAAAAGTTGCTGTAACCTGCTGAATTATTTTATTTCTATGGGGTTTTTTTTTGTTTGGTTGGTTTTTTATTCCTGCACACAATTTCCTTACTTCTCCAAAACTTGTTCTGAGAAATATTTGTCAGGACTTAGTTCTTCTGTAAGTCTGTCCACCTTCATTCACACTGAAGAATTTGTCTGCTTACACAAATGCTGAACCCATGACATCCACATACTTGCCCAGATCTTCCCCACACACATATATACAGGCCATGTCCTGAAAAACAGACCTCTCAGATGACGTTTTCATTTAAACCAGTCTGTTGCTTATGTCTCTTAGGCAGTTGTTACACAAAGTAATATGCAGTCATTCTCAAGCTATCTGGGTGAGGACGCAGCAGGGCTGTGGTAATAATGTGATAAGAAAACGGCTAATCAGCTATGGGCAGAGTATATTGATAAGAAGCACACCATAGCCCCTAAAATTGCCGTGAACATCAGCAATGCTACCTGTCCAAGTCTGTATGACTTCACGTCTGCTATCTACATTAAGTGAGATGTTCTGTCATCAGCTGTCTCAAGATAGTTCTCCATCATTCTCTGCAGTTTTGTGACTTGTCTGTTTTTGAAAACAAACAAAACTCGTTAAATTTTCCACTCATCTAGGAACCTCCAGAAAAGTTCATAAGCTTTAATTAAGCTGCTTCTTTTTTTTTTTTTTTTACCTTTTTTAATAAGAAAAAATAATTGATTTGCTATGCACCTTCATTAAAGTTCCTGGATGTAGGAAAAAAAAAAAAGCTAAATCTTGGCTATTTCTTCCAATGCAAGTGAGATTTTCATATTTCAGTTTTTTGCTGAAATAGTAATTTTTGAGAGAGGGATTATTTCTGGTTTGAGTTACAGCTGGGGCTTTTTGTTTCTAAACAAAGATTAAATGTGAACTAAAACACACCATTTCCCAGGCAGTACTGAATACTGGAGTAGGGATAGATGTGTGAATATATTTACGCATAGGTACTCCAAGTTTTTGTCAGCACAAGTTGCCAAGACTTAAAATAAATCCTGGGGAAAACCTGTTAAAATGATGAGGTCATTTTTTGCCCTAGTTTTATTCCTCAATTCATTTATGCATTTCTCACATATGTTTGTAAAAATTTCTCAAGTCAATGTGCTGATTTTCTTTTTTTAAGTTATAAACCAGTGTGCTTTGGGTCAGTATGTTTCAGATGTAACTCTCAACAGATATGGTCCAAAAGCAAAACTGAAATACCTTGATTTTCAAAGTTTCAATTCATTTATAGTGTATTTTTCTTACACCCTTTGTGCTATCTACTTTATAATTTCCTTTCATTCAAGGTTAAAAACACAAGCCCGAACACAGTGAAAAGGAAAAACAATGCCTCATTGACATTCAAGAAGGTTCTTTTCAACTGTTTTCATGTGAGTGGATGATAAAAACCATGAATTATAGGAGGACCAGTAGGGATTAATGAAAGGATTCTGAGACTGAAAGTTTGCCTGCTTTTTCAACCATATCAGCTGGTTTAATAAAAGATATTACCTCTTCCTACCAGCCATGCCTCCCTAGAGTTTAAACTATATAGAAGTTTCTATTTTAACATTCTCTTGGCACTCATTTATTGGGTGTTCCTGTGGGCTTGCTTTCACCGAAAGTCATGTCAATTACAGCGCTCAGGGTACCACAGGCAGTCTTGCTTTCTGAGATTAAAATACTCCCTCTGCAGTGGGAAGCTCTAGTCTTATTCAAGCATGTGTGTGAGTATACAGATGATCTTCCAGTGCTCATTGCAGCTGTGAATTTCTCAGGCTCATGCAGTTATGTTTGGGTGTTTTTTTTGTTGTTTTTTGTTGTTGTTGTTGTTTCTTAAAAAAGATATTAAACACAAGAAGGTTCCTTCTGTTGCCCTTCTGCCCCATCTAAACTGCTATGTCTTTGTCTCTTTTGGCAGTGTGAGCTGTTGGCTTAGGAGCTTCTTGTAAAACCTTGTTTTTACTTTGTCTGAAGCTTAATCTCAGAGGAAGTCCCAGATTTACCTGTTAATACTAATGTCTGAAATGTTGACATTGATGTATCTGTCATTTTGGACACAGGAGACATCAACGGGGGATGAGATGTTTTATCCGGCCTTTTTTTCTTACATGATTGTTGCTATATAATGGCTGTTGCAAGACAGCATCTAAAAGGGGTGAATGCTGGAATTCATGGACTCATGCCCACGAAATGGAAGCTACTTTGAATTCAGGTGCTTGAAGATGAAAGCAGAACAGCATATGAGAAGACAGACAAAAGAAAAATAAAGATGAAAAATGTCATTGCTGAACCTAATGTCATTTGCAAATTAAATCCTGAAGACAGGCAGTTTTATTACCCCCTATAAAATCTGGCAGACTGGTACGAATATCAATATGTTGACACTGCTGTTAATGTTGCTGCAGAACTGTAGGTCTTCTCTGCTTAAACCAGGTTCTTTCTGAATAGATCACAAGAAAAATAGGTAGCCTATACTTTCCTGGGTTAATAACCATAGCAATGTAGGTCTTCCTGGCCGTAAGGCTGTGTGACAAAATTTGCTTATTCTAAGCTCAATGACCCTTTAAAGAGCTCAGAAACTGGCATCGGTTGATCAGAGAAATTTATTTCCTTTTATTAACAATTCCAGTTAACAAAAGTAACTATTACGTCAGACCATACGAACTGTCATGTGTACATAGATTGTCAGTACACGGAGTGCTTATGGAGAAGGTGGCTTCAAAGCAGTCTCATCTTCTCTGAGTCACTCAGAGGTTGCACCCTCAGCTGCACTGAAACAAGTTTTTTAATCTTAATAATCCTAACTCACATTTATGCTCTCATGCCTCTGAGGCTTTGCCCACAGAGGTGGGGGTTGGAAACTGTGAGGACATAAATATTTTAAAGCTCCAACTGGATACTGAGAGGTTGGCTTCCCTTCTTCAGGGTTTTCCAGGCTGATATCAGCCCATACACTGCAGTCTCACCTTAGCAGCAAAAGTAGCAGTGAAAGAATGAAGAATGTAAATATTCATTGGCTACTTCTACAGCTCAGTAAATATATCTCCTGGTGTTTCTGTAACTGAATTTCAAATTAGCATATTTAATAAATAGAAACTTTTTCTATTTTGAAGTATTTTAACTGAACTAGTCAGTTTTGCCCAAAATTCTTCCTTTTTGGTACAAACTCTTCTTTGCTTAAATTTTTGATGAATTAAACTGGTAACTGGGGGAAAAACAAGCAAAAAGCAACTCTCCCTCATATGGCACCTGGTGTTAAACTGTTGCGACAACTTTAAATAGACAGGCGCTATGCTTTGAAACTCTTGTAGTTGGTCAAAGTTCATTTGAAATAGAAATTGTGTTTCAAGGATTCCACAAATCAGCAAAAGAAAGTGACAACTTTTAAAAAAGTGTTGCCATGCTTTTGAGTCAGGATTTTCCCTTTGGAACGAAAAACATTGCATGAAAGGTTTCCTCAGCTTTAGGACATTTTCTGTCCATCTACTAGTTGTGTGCTTTTGCTCTTCATTATTATTCGTACTGATGTGTTAAGATACTTAAGCCACATTTTGCAGCCCATTGCTCAAGCTTAACACAGGAATAAGCTCTGTTGTGATCATTGCAGTACACTGGCTGTGAGATCTGAAGTTGATTTGTAAAAAAAGAGTATATAGCAAACCCCAGAAAATATTTGTTGGCATATCTAGGCCTAAAATTAAGAACATATTTGCTTACATATTATTTACATATATATACTGTTTCACATCTGAATTGCTTCCATGGAAAACTCTGCTGTTGACTGAAAGAAAACCCAAAACAAAAACTCAAGACATGTCAGAGTTTAAAAGAAAAAAAAAAAAAGTTAAAAAGTAACTAACTTAGCTTTTCTCTAATTGTTAAAAAAAAAAAAATCCCAAAATAAATCTAACCTTTTTCTTCTTCCTTTCCAGTTCCCTACATTTATTAGCAACTTAATTTCCCTTTCTTCCTTAATCCGGAAGTCTTTTTCCTAAAGCAGCACTCAGGGTACTGGGAGTCCAAAAGATTAAATGCCTTGTAGATATTCCCATTCCTGACTTCCAAAGTGGTTGTGTTACTCTGCCCAGGACCAATTCAGCTGTGATCACAGGGATGCTTCAGTAACAAGTAACACAGCTCTTGTCTTCTTGCATCTGCCTAGTTCATTGAGAACACTGCTACAAATAACTGTCAAGGCCAGATGTAGACCTTTCTTAACTTTAGGCATCTTAACTGCAGGATTAAGAATTAAGAACTGACAAGCACAATTACCCAAATTTTCCTTGCAATTAATGGAAATAGAGTGGTACCTTCTGCGAATGATGAATGTTTTGCTGCAATTAATATGACAAGTCTCTGAAGCGATTATTTTACTGAAAAGTACTTTAGCAGGGTACATAAAGTACAGTGGAATAAACAGGGAGCAAGTGAATAAAGACATGCTTGTTGCAAATCATGTACTGGAAAATTCATTTAAAACCAAAATAACTCCTTTCCATAAGGAAAAAAAAAAAAATAAAAAAAAAATGAAGCCTTTCCTAACAAGGCAATGTACTTTCATACAAAAGTAAAGTTCCAGAAATAAAATGAATGAAAATATATTTATATATGAGAAAATATTGACTGGGTGATGTTACTGAATAACATGCAGTACCTTGTAGCAGGAAAGGATGTACTCTCTTCTGAATACTTAAATATTTAATTAGATGCTCATTTTTACAAAGAATCATGCTTAAACAAAATTAATACCTGTTTAAATGTACTTATGAAGCATTTCAAGTTAAGTCTGGAATTGTTGTAAGTATTGTATGGTGTCATTAGGCGGGAGATGGAACCCATGTCTCTCCTTCCAATGGGAACCATTCAATCACTATGCTGAGAGGTTTCCTCATTTTAGAGCAATGGATGCTTACTTCTCCTACGTAAGCGCAGGAGCCGTTGCAGCAACAACTGTGAAAGCAATGACCAAAATGCTGTGTTTTAAACACATATGTTTGTGGCTCTGAGCACCCAATGAACCAGATAACTGAAAAGTTCTCTTGTCAGGATTTCCATAGCTATTATTTTTCTCAAAGCTGGAGGTCTTGGGAATGGCCATACCTTACAAATTAACAACCTCTCTCTTCTTTGTAGCTACTTTAAACACACACCATTACCTCACCCTTAATTCTGTGTAGTGCAATTTTGAACTCCTATAAAATGTTTGAAGAAAGGAGATGAAAAATAATCATTAAGTGATAAGATATATTAAAGCTCATGAGCTGCCTGAATTTATAGAATATATACATTGCTTATGGAAGTTACATGTCTTTTTGGACCTTTTCCAGTCATTGTAACTGCTTGGGGGGGGGTGTAATCTGAGTTTTATGGTAAGAATTCAGAAGGATTTTGAGGGTTTTTTTGCTATTTGGAGTTCTATCTTGTGATTTAAACTGTGTATCTCTGTCTTTGATGAGCCTTATTTTATAGAGCATTAGTGATACTATTTTATTTTAGATTGTTCTTGTGATAAATACCCTACTTACCAAATATTAATAGATCCTAGGGAATGCAAATCCTCAGTGCAGCATAGGCGGTAATTTGTCCTGGAGTATGGGCGTGAAGACTGTGCTGCTGAGAGCTGAGTAACAGGATCAGGAGCTCTTCACCTCAAGGTAACCCTTTCCAATCTAACCCCAGGCCAAAGGTATCTGAAAATTGTTTCCATCTGGTAGGATTTTTCATTCCTTGATGGTCTCATGATGAAGTGGGACAGACTGCCTTATACATTTTCTACAATAAATGGCCTTAATGGACATCCTCGTTGTCAGCATCAGCCAAAATCTGACTGGCAAATTGAGGAGGTGGTCTGCAGAGTAGAGTAGCCTTTTATTCCAAAGCATACTCTTTGGATAAAACTAACACACACTAGGACACAAGGACCATTGTAGTACTTCGCTGAGTAACCTATATCATACAGATTCAATTAGTGAGGAAGGTCATTCAGGCTCTGTGTCTTTAAGTGCAGTATTTTTTTAACTTGCTGTAGAATCCAATAATAAAAAAAAAAAATAAAAAAAAATCCAATGGCAGAATTCCATGATTGAAAGTCATGCAATTTTATTTGCACATTTTTTCTGACTTGTCTTACTACATAGTGAAAAATAATGCAAAACCTGTACTGAAACTGTACTGTTCAGCGTCTACAGTATTTTCATGCTGTAAAACATAGTACAAAATAAATATGAATAGAATCTACAACGTTATATTGAAAGCCATAATTTCAAAAGAATACATTTTTCCCCTAAATAATTTAAAGTAATACGGGAAAATCAATGTTTAATCTTTCCAGTACTATTTTATACACTGGGGGAAGTATTGGATATATGATTCAGAATGATAAAATTTTGGAACAACTATACACACAGTGCAGTCTGCTGCAGGGTCTTGAATAGTTGCATGTGAATTACAATGAAATGAGAAAGTGGTCCTTATGCTGGAAAGTCAGGGGGTTTAAGCTGATTTTTTTTTTTTTTTTTTAAGAGGGTAGGATATAGTGGTAGAAACAAGATGCCATTTATCTAGAAACAGATATATGATATTGTAGAGAGAAATAGATTCTCAGGTGGTTTAAATCAGCTTAAATCTGTTGGCTTCCCATAAGTTATACTGATTTGTCCAGGTGTAAAGATAGGTCCATATGCAAAGTACAAGGGAGATAATGATGGACACCACGAACTACTATAATGTTTGGAAACATTCAAAGAGTGTTAGCTGTGGGAGTGAGATGGTTAAAAACTGCAGTAAACAACAGATCCATAGCTATTAGATTGCTTTCCTGAATCCATCAGGTCATATGAAGGCAGAACACATTAATTAGTTTTTATGAAGATCCCTACCAATGTTTCCAGCCATATGCTAATTTGTAAAGTGAAAGTGTGAAGTTTCATCAAAGCTATTCCCAAGGCCTGTGGTTAACAAGAGTCCTCATAATAGCAACCCACAGTGCAGCTGGTAATTGATGCATTATTTGGAGTTGTAAGTATAAAGTTACTAGGACTGCTTTGGAAGCAGTCAGGTGCTATGACTGACGCTGACAGATGTCTTGCTCTAATGGGATATCTTGAGTAAATCCTGTTGTCTGAATGTTCACAAGTGCTTCTTAAAAGAACATGTGAGTTAGGAGATCCATTGGGGAAGTTTTTATTTTACCATTTAAAGAAACACAGTACAGCGAAGTACAGTAATGACATATAATTGAAGTGGAATTATGCCCTGCTGTCATTTTAATCAGTCCATTGACAGAAATATCTTGCAGGGTTGATGCTGGTAAATTGAGATTCTCAGTGCCAAATCATTTTTATCCATGATAGCATTTTTTAAACATTCTAGATAGACTGGAATAGAAAGATTTTTTATTATTTGGTAGGCAAAATAGTAAAGTGAACTATAAAAAGGTATACTGTATGTACTCTTTCCACGGGTTAGTACATAGATCCTTTTGTCTTCCAGTAATGCTGGATTGCATGAAAACACACCAGTACCCGTGACAGAATATCTTGTGTGAGTGTTGACTCTTCACCTGAAAGTTATAGTCACTCAGACTTACATATACATACTGGTGGTTTCATTTCCTTCTTTGCCACAAGCACACTTATCCTGTCACAGCAAATAGACATAACCCCAGCTAAATCCTTTCGTCTCTACAAAGGAGTCAAAGCAGATGGGCTGGGACAGGAAGGCACATCAGTGGCCTCGTGACCTTCATTCCCTTTTTGCCTAACCTTTGACAGTGCATATGCTTTCGACCTGTGAGAGGGAAATGACCATACAACAGCAGAGCATTTTTATCCATCAGCATAATACCTTTCCTGGGGCTGAAGTACTTGTGCACCCGTGTATAATGCAACTGCAGCTAGTTAGGTTGGAATGAATACCTGTTATGTGCTGCTTCTTAAAGCTCTGTGAAACATTTTTAAGTAGAAACTAGTAGACTTCAGAAAACTACTTTAAGGCAGGATATTTTGGAAACTATTATACACAGACCTCTAAAAGAAAAAATGGATTCTGAATATTGTAGTGGAGCCCCCTCCCCCATCCCCCCACTTTGCTGATCACTTTGGGTAGCTCTATTACTGTGAGTGCAGAACTCCCTATAAAAAAAAAGATAAATAGCGCTGTATAAAGGTCTGCACATTTTTTTTAAAAAATACTTTGTTGCTTTTTTTTTTTTTTTAAATGGACCCCATCCTATAATTATACACCGGCAGAGGGTAGAACTTCTGAACATTGCACACATTCTGTGTGGAAGTGCTATGAGTGTATGTCTAGCAGAGACTTCCATGGATAAAATGCTAATTTAAGAGGATAGACTCACTGCTTCTAGTGTCTCTTATATTTTCTGTTAAAATCAGAGCAAGCCACTGCTGATGAAATGCCTTTCTTTAAGGGAAGGTGGTTTGCAATATTTGGGTGAAAAAAGCACTAAAGTGCAGAGGAGATCATGGTTTTCTAGGCAACTTTTTAACTTTGGGTAGCAAGAGCCTTAAATTCTAGTTCTAAGACAACACATTGTTATTTTGTTCTAAACAAGAGTTTCTCCCATTTTTAATTTCTAGAGTTGTGTGATATTATGGTCTTTTGCAGGAGGGCATTTTAGGAAACAAGTACTTTTGTAAAAAAGAAGGCAGAACTGAGTCACCACTGACTTTGTCTTCATGCTGCTGCTCCTGCTACTCAATCTAAGTACATCTGCACTTATCTAATTCATGTAACCAGGCAAAATATTTATATTTGGCTCATTTTTTTTTATGATACAGACATCAGGTAAGAGTCTGCAAGTGGAAAACTAATAAGCCTGTTTTACCATGCAGAACTTCTCTTCCGAAACACATTCCAGGGCATTAGCTCTGCCTGCATCTGCACTTAATTGTGTTGGAGTGTACCAATACCCACACTGTAGCTCTTTTTTTTTTTCTTTTTTCTTTTGTGAAAATAGTGTGTGGAAGTGGAAGCTAAAGGGGTCTCGCTGTTTTGTGGGACTGAGATGCTACTGGGGCTTACATTAACAGAAAGGAGTGAGGAAGTCCTTCCATGGTTTAGCTGCAGTCCTTCCATGGATTAGCTTCCAACTGAAGGAAAAGAGAAAATGCTCAGTCTCAGAATAGATTGAAGGAAGGATTACATCTTTCAGATCTCTACAAAGACAAGTGGTTAAAACTACAGGGGAGTTAGGGCTACTGAGTGCTTTAAAACTGATCACTTTCTCAGACTGTTATGCCGTGGAGAAGGTGTTATCCTCACCTTCTCTGCCGGTTCTCTCAGGACAGTATGGAAAGGACTGTCCTTGGCTTTTCCTCGGAATAGGATATGTTTTGTTTACCCCCCACTGAGTTTAAAAACGAAGCGCCTTCCTTTCTCTTCACCTGTCCTCATAAATAAAACCTCCGCGATACTTAGATCTAGGTGAATGCATGTTCTATGTATATCTATGCAGTAACTAAAGGACAAATACTCTTCCATTTTCATTTCTACAGTTTCAAAGAAAGGAATAGGGTTGTATTATGCCAAGTGAGGAAGGAATGCTGTCACTGCTGAGCCACAGAATGGCAGCTAGGAAGCATTTATCTTACAATGCAACCCTTGACTACACAGTAGTTTGAATCATCTTGCATACATGGAGAGTGACAAAGATATAATTCTTGAAATTTTTTTTTTCTCTAAGCAGGTTATGCTCCTCAGTTAAAAATAATATAACTCCTCTCTCTTCTGTCCCCAGTCATAATTTTATAACCAGGAATGACCTTTAATATGCTGTCTTGGAGGACATTGAAAATAATAAGTGTGTGATGTAAAGCAATAAAAAGTTCTGTATGTTATGGGCAAGGGAGAGAACAGAATCAAATTTCCTACCACCTATTTCTATTAATCAGTTTATTGTGTTATTGTAAAAATTTACAATATTAAGATATCAATAATATTAATATGTCTAAAATGCTTTGAAACCTATTTGAAAGAAAAAATCTCAAGGAATTATAATTTACTGTTTACATAAATTAATTTCTTTAAGAAAAGTTATTAGAATATACATAGATGCAGAAGGCAGACAGTGATCAGCAGTGTGCCATCCTGGCTTCCACAGCAGCAGAGCCACATTTATATTTCGTGCTTCTAAAACACATCCTGTTTACAGGCTGAAGCAGTCTGGGTGCATGCTGTTTGCCTGCTGAATGCTGATGTGTTGTGAGAACCTCACAGGGAATGAAGGGAGAATTAGTCTCACTCATGTTTTTGTTCACAAAGATGATGAGATGCAGCTGAGACACAACTGAAATTGCAGATCTGTGGTTGAGCTATGGGCAGATGTAATGTGTACCTTTGAAGGTATACCAGGGCCAGCTTGGCATTTGTGTTCGCTCTGTGCAACATTCAATTTTCAGTGGGATCATGAAGGGCATGTAGTAACAGTTAGCTTGATTCTTCCTTTTCATTCAAAGGTTTCTGAACCCAAGAGGACATAGGATTATTTTTTGGTGTGTTTTTATACTTTTACAGTTGTATTGTAGCATTGAATGCCATGAGGTCTTATGAACCTGTTAAAGTATTCCGTCAGTGCTCTGTGATGTTTTACCAAGAGTTCATTGCAAACATATGTAAGTCCAAGTACAAAGTGGAAGACAAGCACCTGTCTTATTTCAGCGCTTAACCTGAAGGTAAAAAGGGCAGGAAGGTGTCTCATTCATCTTCTGCTCTGTAGAAAGCTTGGTAATTGTACACAGATTAGGGCAAACCTCAGAGCAGGACAGGCCCGGAAGGCTAAAACCAGCAGTAAATAAACTATGTGATTAGTATGACAGCATGTATTCTAGGGTAAGAAACTTTGCCCCAGCCTTAAAATGAGTGTGTAATGTTGATAAACATCCTGCCAGAAGGTTCAAAGGGGTTTGACTTAGACCCTACATTCTTTAGAATGTGTCCCAGCTGGGGTCTGTAGTCAGAGGAATATATACATACCCTGCCTAATTTTTAACAAGATGTTTACTAGACTTTCATGTGCATATGATGTTGTAACATTATAATTTCCATGAATATCACTATTGTGCTTTATCAAAATGCTTTTGGGTACATATTTTGTCACTTTGAGCCACAAAAGCTATGCTTAAGCCATAGATCAAATGACGCCAGGAAATGTTTCCAAGCACTAGAATGTTCTGGGCCATACTTTCGCTTTGTGCAAAGCGCTTGATGCTTGTGGCATCAAGAACAATTACTAGTCATATTTTTTGAGTTATCCCAATGACTTACTTGGGAATAGACATATGGTCACCTGTTTTGAAGACTAAGATTGCTTGATGGTAGGGATGAAGCCAAACCATGCTGACTGGTCTCAGGGCCAGAGGATGCTGGCATTATATAATCACTAATGTATTTGCAGCCAGATTGTCTGATGGAACATTTACTGCTTAAAGGGGAATTTTGTTGGAACTCAGTCCATTCATTGTTTCAGTCTTTGTAGTGTAAGATTTGCTGTCAGCAACCCCAGGTTCCTGAGTCCAGTGGCAAAGTCTGGGGCTATGAAGGCTTATCCTTGGTTCATTTGGACAAACTGGGTATGAAATGCTCAAGTTTATTGGACAATAGACACACCCACAAATGCTGAAGGAGCTGGCCAGTGTCATTCAGAGGCCACTCTTGATTAGTTCTGAAAGCTCACTGTGATCAGAGGAGGAGCCTGAGGACTGGAAGAAAGCAACTGCCACTCTGTTTTCAGGAAGAGCAAGAAGGAGGATTCAGGAAATAGGCTAGTAATTCTCATCTTGTGAAACTGATGCAACAGCTAATTTGATCAGACCTTTAGTCAAGGGCAAGCTTTGAGTTGTGTAGTAAAACAGAGATTTGTAAAAATTTAGGGATGTAGTAGCTAAATGTGATCTCCAGCCATTTGAACTGCAGCTTTTTGCAGTTCTTGCAGCAGTAGGTTATGTCACTGCCTGGAAGAAAATGGAGTAGGAGGGACCTGTGTGATTAAAATATACTTGCGTTAGCGAATAGAGAAGAAAGTGTTATTAGAGATGGTCATTTTGAGACAGAACTTTGTGAATTAGAGGTTTAGGGCTTAAGTTGTCCAAACAAACAAAATTTCTGATTCACAGATAATTACAATTATTAAATTTTGATATTTTTAAAAGCTTGTGTAGAGTAATAAAATTGTTCAGGAACAAAGAAAACTTTGGATTCTGGTTGGAAAATTTTATGTTTAAATTTATGTCCCACAGCAGATTTTTTAGGTTTTGGGTATATCTGTTAGAAAGCAGTTTTAAGAAAAACCTCCTGGTTTCAGAATGGGAATGCTTTTATTCCTGAGGTCTTTGTGCTTAAGGCAGACATACTTAGAACCCACTGTGAGGTTCTTTATTCCCTCAGATCCAGCCTTCAGTTCCACAGAAGTCTTTAGAAAGATTGTTCATTATGAAGTAAACATCATAAGATGGTCGAATGCGAGATCCTCAGGACAGTGAGAAAAGTGTGCAGCAAGCTCACTGCCCTGGACTTCAAGAGAGCAGACTTTGGCCTCTTCAGGAACCTGCTTAGTAAGGGTCCATGGGATATAACCCTAGAGGGCACGGGGCCCAAGACTGTTGGTTGATATTCAAAGATCTCCTACTGCAAGCTTAGGAGTGTTTCATCCCAACTAGAAAGAAGTGCAGCAGGAGGGCCAGGAGACCTCCTTGGATGGATAAATTGCTGCTGAGGAAAATTCAAAGGAAAAGAGGCTTATAAAAGGTGGAAGCAAGGACAGGCAGCCTGGGAAGAACGCAGGGATGTTGTCCGGGAAGCTAGGGACCAGGTTAAGAAAGCTAAAGCCCAGTTAGAATTAAACTTGGCTAGGGAAGTTAAAGATAACAGGAAGGGATTCTATAGGTATGTGGCAAATAAAAGATAAACTAGGGACAGCGTAGGCCCCCTTTTGGAAGCTTTCAGGAGAAATGGCTACCCTGGATTTGGAGAAGGCTGAGGTTCTTAATGACTTCTTTGGCTCAGTCTTCACTGGCAAATGCTCTGACCACACCACCCAAGTCTCGGAAGGCAGATGCAGGGACTGTGAGAATGAAGACCCTGGGCCACTGTAGGAAAGGATCCGTTTTGAGACCATCTTAAGAACCTGAACATGCACAAGTCCATGGGACCTGATGAAATCAGGGTCCTGAAGGAGCTGGTGAATGAAGTTGCTAAGCCACTGTCCATCATATTTGAAAAATCATGGCAGTCAGGTGA
>WYDI02037499.1:0-32263 GCA_009867235.2 Psittacus erithacus | reverse complement strand
TGTCCCTGCCCATGGCAGGGGGGGTTGGAACTGGATGATCTTAAGGTCCTTTCCAACCCTAACTATTCTATGATTCTATCTTCAGACCTATAAACTTTGTTCTGTGTTTGAAATGAATGCTCCAGGTGCAATTTGATTCCAGGAGATACATTTGGTGACAGGGAAAGAAACCACCACAACTGTTTTAATTGGGTTTTCCTTACCTTAAAATGTATTTATTTTCTGATCACTGCTTATCTTTTTTTTGCAGCAGAACTTTTCTCTAGTGGTAGAGACTGAATTGGCATTTTAATTCCTAAATAAATCTGTGTCAAATTTTAATTTAGAAGGTCAGTTGCTTTTAGTAGTGATGTTGTCTTGTTGATTTTTTTTGAGATATACTAGCACTGATAAACCTAAATTTTATTATTTGCTGTGGACCAAATGTAGAGCCAACATAGACAGCTTCCATGTGGGTTAGAGGCTGGGAATGTAAACTAATGAAAAGTAATTGGAATAAAAGAAAATTTTAAAGAGTCATGATACAGCGTAGAAGTCAGAATGAACTGTTTTGTCCTTAAATGTGTCCATGGAGAAGATTTGGAGGAAAAAATGTCTTCAGGGTTCTTTTGTAGAATCTTGATGTTACCGTATGCAGGAAAATCTTCACTGTTTTCTGGGATATGCTAATAACAGTAATTGTCCTTTCTGTTATTCATGGTCGCCTTTGTTTTTGAATTCCTTCTCTGCCTAGCAGTGCGTTTTTGATAGACGTGTCCACCAGGGCGTCTAGGAATCCCCTCTTGGAGCCTACCCACAGGAAGATGCAACTACTGGCTAGGTTGGCTTTACACTTAACACCGTTGATTTGGTGCTGAATGAAGCGCATCTTCTCCAGGGACTGCACCTGCCCCCACTTTGCTCAGCTGTGGATTGCCAGTTGCCTGACTGCCTTTTCCAGTTCTTCCCATTCAAACCCAAAGGTCTGTTCCATGCTGAAATCCTAGGTATCAGGGAGGAGTGTAAAAAATTATCTCCCACTGCGTAAGGAGCTCAGTTCCTTTTACTGCAAGGTGATGATTTAAAATATGCATGGTTGATTATTTAAAGATTTATTTTTTCTTTCTTCAGTAGTGGGAATGTTTTACACTTGCCCTTGGAGAACTGCTTGCCAATAGCTAGACATTTCATAATTTGCCTATCTGCATCTGTAGGAGTAATCTAGCATTAATATTTCACTAATTTTTTTCAAATATATAGCAGCATTTCTCTCAGCAAAGTATGGAACATTGCAATAAAGATTCACAGAAATGTAGGCTGTTAAACTGTGAATTTAGTCTAATTCTCATGGAAGACCTCAACCAAATTATTGATTAATTTGAAAATAGCAAGGTTTGACCTCAAATAAATAGTAGGATGTGATATATTTTAAGTTAATGCATGCATACAGTATATTCATAATCTTCTCAGCTATACCACAGGGAATCACACAATGCACATAATCATCTAGGCTGGAAAGAAGCTGTTGAGATCATTCAGTTAACCCATCCCTATTCAGGTAGGGTCAGCTAAGCAGGTTGTCCAGCACTGTGTCCAGAAGTGATTTGAATGTCTCCAAGAATAGGCGAAGCAATGTTTTAACTTGAATTATGAGTAGCTATTTGTAGCATTTAGTGATTTTTAACATGGTAATTATTGACTAAATAATTTTTTAAAATATACATGTTATTTTAGAAACAAGTGTTCCTAAAGCCTTGCTGAATTTTATCTTTTTTGTATTGTCATGTATATAGATGTTATCTTAGCAAAGCTGAACTCAAATTTTCTGCAGGGAATTAGGCTTGGCATTGTGTTGTATTTCTTAAATGCAGTGGGCTTCTAGTGATTGACATGCAATTCATAAACTTCAGTTCGGCATTTAGGACTGTCTCCACAAATCATCTTGTGTTTGGTTCTATGAGCAGTATTCACAAACCCCAGAGACTTGTTGAGCTTCTGAGTTTAATGTCTGGGCAGTAACAGATTCTTCAGAATGAAGATTCTCAACAAGCTGCAAGAAGTTTACATGTATATGAAGGGAACAACAGGAGGTCACTTTAGCTGATAGGAAAAAACTCAATGGTATATGTGTTTAAAATTCCTCACTCTTCTGAAAATAAGCGCTTAGCTGTAGCCTTGCAAAGTCTTTAGTGGGTGCCTATGTTCACAGTGCCTTTATGAATTTCAGCCACAGGTTGTTTCACAAAAGAAGTGGTTTACTTATTTCTTTTGAAATTCAGCTTCTCCTGATTTGTTTCGATCTTGTTCTTTTTTTTAATAATCTAAGAATTGTTGTTGCAGCACCTGCCTAATAATGGCTCTGAGTTCAGTTGTCCTTGCTGTGGTGGGCATTTGAAACTGTTTCTTTCACTTCCTACAGTAAGTAAAATAATTGTCAGAGTAGAGGCAGAATTAGGTAAGCATGGGATGATTGATTCCCTCCTGCTGTTGTGGTTTATTGTCCAATGAAGAACATGTACTTTGCGTCAGAAGGAGAGTGAGTAAGAACAGGTACATCCATTATCTAGTGATGGAGGTGATGTTCTGGGGATAGGGAGACCTGGTTCTGTCCTGGGAGCTGGGACCAGAATGTTGAATTGGTGTTTTGAAAACAGGGCTGTACGGCAAGTTTCATGTACAGGCTGGTGCATAAGTATGAAGGAAATGGGAGATGTGTGTTTACTTTTTCTTGTTTGGTCAGCTGTAAAGCAGAGCTGATATAAAATACAGATGTTCAGGGTCCTCTGGTTAGAGTATCTGCATTCACTGAGTACTTCTATGTGTTTCCCTTACTGAGATGAGGTTATTCCTTCCTGCTTTCATATATTTATGAAAGACAAAACATAATAAATAGAGAAAAAACAATTTTTCTAAAACTACCTATGATGTTTCCAATGTTAGGAGTTTGCTGCAACTTTGAATATTCCAGCACACCACTTGTGCTTGATGTGAGGATTCAAAAGGCTTGTTTATGCTAGTAACTTTGCTCATTACAGGCCAGAGCCTGAAACTCAGACATCCCTCTTAGTCAAACCAGTACAACTATATCTGGCAGGATCTTGTCCTGAGCCATCTAGTGCTCTCCCAAAACATTTCCAGGCATAGCTTGAGAGTTAGTGGTTTTTTCCAATTAGATGTTTGGATATGGCTATGTTGTTTTGGAAGCCACAAGGGACAAAATGTGGGCTAGTTGGCAGTATGGGCTATGGAACCAGCACTGGCACAGTTAAATTGGTTAATACTGATGAAATTTTCCCAGCCTTCTGAAGATGCATATGGGTGAAAGTATCTACACTTCCAATGAAGAAGCGTCTAGGGTTTGTTTTGGCCTGTTAAAGTGTATGGAAAATTCCATGCTCATTTAATGATATAAGGTAAAATTGATAGTGATTTTGGTGAACAGTTACTGTGTGACTTGAATAAATTATCAAAACAGAAAAGTGGAGGTCAGTAATCTGTTGCAGTGGTGTGATGTTTGGAGAACTGCCAGTTGGTCATACTGTTATGTACAGGCTTTTTTCTTTTTCCTGATTCCTGCTGTTGAAAACACTCACTGAACAGCAAGTATTTTGTGCTATTGCAATTATGCTGGGAGGGGGAGGGAAAAGACTCCTTGAAATAGCCTGGTCGCTGCCTTGGAGGTAATTATCTTCAAGTCATGTTCTGCCACCCCGTGGCTACTGAAGGTCATTCTTAGAAGGTGCATGATTACTTAGCTACTGGTACTCACAGCCTTTTTCTCTTAAAATGTTTTTTCAGTATGAATATTTTCTCCACAATATTTTGTGGAGAAAGCTGAAGGACTACTATAGGTCCCATGGGGATATATAAACTCTCTATGCTTTTACTGAAAGATATAAATACTCATTCACTGACAATGCCATTAATTATAAATCTCATGATAGTGTAGTATGTAGACACACAACTGGTCACCTGGACACCTTAGTTATGCAAGGTGTATATGCAGCAATCACTTACACTTTTCTTAGGATTTTTGTGTGATTTTAAGCAGCAAATATGATCAGTTATGTTTCAGTCATAGGTGTAAAATGTATAAGTTCATGTAGACTAGTTGCCAAGATTATATACTATCCACAGTACTCTATGCTTCTGTCTGACATAAATATTCCATATGCAGATTTGAAGGGGTTTCAAAAACGTGCCTATGTATTTTTGACTCTTACTGTTCCAGAAAAGAATGATGGTTGTGTTCAGTAAGAGCTCCTTGATGCTCATGACAGTTAGAACTCCAAGGCTTATCTGAGTGAGGCCTTAATGAAGTTGACAGCGTTTCAGAACATGCCTTGCTCTTGTGTGACAACTTCAGTGTTCATTTCTAGAGTTATCAGGAGAAATAATTATGATCTCTCTAGTTAAATTTATATTGCTTTCTACTATAAAGCATTCTGACTTAATTTAGAGAAAACATCAATGTTTCGCAACAAACTTGTCAAATTTCCCAAAAGAAAAATGCTTAGGTTTAAAGAACAGGTTTGTGGGGGGTATTCTGTTATTTTTTATCCAATGAAAATGTGAGTGAAATACCGAAAAAAAGCTCAATTACAGACTACTTAAGTCGCCCTGTCTTTTCTTTTCTTGAGGTCTACAGGAAAAATCTTGAAAGCATACTTTAGCAAAGTAACTGAAAATTTGGGTTCACGCCAGCAGCAATACACCTTAAAACTAAAATACCAGAGTTTTCACCCTGTCACTTTGTAATGACTGGGGACTCAGTGTGTGGTTTAGGTACTTCATTTTGAGAGTGCTTTGCATAGTTGTTGTCCAAGTTTCAGAAAGATGAGAAAATTAGGCAGTAGAGTTATAGAATAGTTTGGGTCGAACGAGGCCTTTAGAGGTCATCTAGTGCAGTCTTGTGCAATGAGCAAGAACATCTTCAACTAGCTCAGGATCAAGATGTGATGTTTTTCTCCCAACCATTCCCTAACAATGACACGTGGGTCAGATGTAAGGAATGGGCTTCTTTTGCCACATGAGTATTCAGTATCATAGCTTAAATGACGGCAACAGTGAGTAGCCCTGACAAATCAAGCTGATAGTGCACAATGTTATGTTATTACAGCTGCATAAAACTGATCTTTTTTTCAAGTGAGAAATATTAAATGGTATACACACATCCTGGAAACAAATGTATTTGGAAAGTCATCAGACTCCAAATGTGTGGCTCCCAGTAGAACCGTGGACTTTTTGCTTTCATGGGTAATATGCTATTGCATTGAGTTATATGATTACATGCAGTTTTATCAGTAGAATGCAACAACCTTTTGCTCAAGTGGTAGTGTGGGTAAAATTTGCCTGAAGTCACACAGATGACCATAAACCTGGCTTTTTTTTTTTTTTTGAATCTGAATGCCTCTTCAGAAAAAACTGTTCCAAATACTGATGTATCCATATACACAGAAGATGTAAAGCTACAAAGAGGATATAAAGATGTAAAGACCTCGTTCTGCTTATACATCCTTTATCCCTGTGGTTTCATTTTAAATTTCTGTGGTTTAAAATCTTAATGATCCTGTGAAGTCAGATGGCAATTTGGTAGTCATAGACAATAAACTTACGACTGTATCTAGTGGCCCAGAGATAGCAATGACTTCCAGTCTCACAAGAAAATGGTTTGTAACTAATCAGAGTAGTTTAACAGTCTGATTTTGGTTTGTTGCAGTTTTTTTGTTTGTTTTTTTGGTTTTGTTTTGGGTTTTTTTGTTAGTTTTTTGTTTGTTTGTTGGTGGGGTTTTTTTGTGCTTTTTTTTTTTTTTTTTTACTGTGTTTTTGCTTTATACTTGATTTTGCTGAATGTTTTCTTGCTATCTTTTGACTGACTCCTATTTTTCCAAACAATCCAGGTTTTCCATTTTTTTATTTCGTTGGTATTATGTTCATTTAATCTAAGGTATTTTTTTCACTACAATGCATGCTTTCTCTTGAAGGTCACTATATTAAGGCACTACATTAGATGAGAAGCTTGTGGTTGAGCTGAGTTATGATTTCAGTGACAGCAGTGGGCAGTGGCAGAGTCTTCCTCACACTTGTGACATTCTTGAATGTTTTTATATGGAATGAAAAAAAATCATTCAATCTTCAAAGTTCTCAACAAAAAAGGGAAAAAGTAGTGTCTTCCAGGTAAAGGAGAGAAGTGCTCAGAAGAGCAAGTTTGCAATCAAACTTCCTTTTTATCTATTTCCCTTTTGACAAATTAATTTGAGAAAGGACAGCATTAGCTTCCAATTTTTTATTTTCTGTGAAAAATAAGCTCATATATTCATTTTTCTGAAGAGACTTTTACCCAGAGAAGGTGAATTATAGCTTGAAAAGATGATTTATTCTGACTTACTAAACCCAGAGTACTTTAAAGCTAAAGCCAAAAGCTCCCACGAATAAGGACCTAAACTAGAACAAAAATTGCCATGGGTAAATCTTAGTGGTTTTTCCCTGTGTCCATGACAGTCTCCTTCAAGATCTGCTTTGAAGTCATTCTGTAAGGAAATGGATGTAGTGTACTGCTGATAGTTTTAAATGTTGCATTTTCTTTTTAAATAAAGACCAAATTTAAACCAGATATTTGAAGTTGTCGAAGGGAAAATAACATTTAACAGAATACAAATGCCTTATGTCATGACATATCTAGTTGGTTTGAAATTTTGCTTTCCTATAGGAAAGAGTAACGTGATGCTTATAATCCCTTCAGTTCATTTTTGCACTTGGTTTATGATGATATTTCTTTTAGCTTAAAATGAAGGAGCATGGAACAAGTGAAATTGGTTCTCAGTACTTAAAATACATAATTTGAAAAAGAGTGCCTTGAGGGAAGGAAGACAACTAATTGAATATAGCTACTTGAAAATGCAAAATATCATGAATTCTTTATATATTGAGTATTTCTAGTCTTGTTAACAATTTTTTTTTGCATATGAATTTTCATAAGTTTCTGTCTAATCCAGTTTGGCAAACTGCAAATTTAATGAAAGTAATGTTGATTCACTGTTTTTCAACGTAACTGAAGAGTCAGAATTAAGAATATTAATAAATGTATCTAAATGAAATATTGCTAACTGAATGATACATTATCTGTACTCATGGAAAAAAACAAAATCACATCTAGTGTGAAATGTCACAAATCAACAGATTTTAATGGTTACTGAAAACTGAGACAGTTTAGAAAGATAATTAAAAGCTACATATGTGGAATGAGATTAAAATCTTAAATCATAGAATGGTTGGAAGGGGCATTAAGGATCATCCATTTCCAACTGCCCTGTCATGGGCAGGGTCACCTTCCACTAGGCCAGGTTGCTCAAAGCCCCATCCAGCGTGGCCTTAAACACTTCCAGGGACGGAGCAGCCACAACTTCTCTGAGCAGCCTCAGGGTTTGGCTCGCTGGTTTGAATGAGTGTTAAAATTGATAATTTGAAATAAATTTTTTGATAGGCAGGATTGTTTTAAGTAACGCGGAAATAGATAAATGAGTGGCTTTCCCAACTAAAAAAAAAAAAAAAGGGACAAATTGGAGGGCTTTTCACACACTAGAGGAGTAATACTGAAATAATACAGTGACATTCTTTGAAGTTTAATGGTAAATAGATGATCAGCAGCCTCACTTGTGATTAGCTGGGTAAAAGCCTTCTCTGTACTACTGTGAAGGACTCCCTAACTTTGAAAGTTCCCTAGCTTTCTGACAGCATTGTTTAATAGGCAATGAATAACATAGATCTTCTCAGAAAGGCAAGTCAGTCTTTCTGTCACTGTGTGAATGTGTCTGTAGTAGCAGGAGTTGTTGGGGGGGGCAAAGCAGTAGCTGCTTCGTTCCACTTGAAGACATCCCTAAGGGTTTTTGGGAACCTGCTGTCCTACCTCACTCCAAATATGGATTGTCAGACGAGCAGTGGTGTAGAATCTGGTTGCAATAAAGGTTTCTGTATGATAGCTGTGTGGATCTCAGTGAGCTGTCTGAAAGATATTTGGCTCAAATTTTGTGTTGCAAAATTTCACAGTTGCACTCTTTGGTGGGGGAAAAGGTATAATTTGCTGTGTGATTTTATGACCTGTCTTTTAAAAGATTTCTGATGCTGGCCGTGATTGCAAGAAAGGATCTTGTCTGTTTACAAAAACATCATAGAATTATAGTATACCAGCTTGGAAGGAACCTCAGGGATTATCTGGTCCAACCTTTCTAGACAAACCATGACCTAGACTAGGTGTCCCAGCACGCTGTCCAGCTGAATCTTAAGTGCCCAACGCTGGGGAATCTGCCACTTCCCTGAGGACATTATTCCAATGGCAGATTGTTCTCATTGTGAAAAATTGTCCTTCTGTGTCCAATTGGAATTTCCCCAGGAGTAACTTGTACCTGTTACCCTCGTCTTTTCCATGTAACTCTTTGTAAAAAGGGAGTCTTTGTCTTCTTTATAGCCATCTTTGAGTATCTCTTGAATATTGTATTAAGCTGAACACTCTGAACTGGTAGCTGCCTGTGTTTGATTTTTCTCAAATTGCAATTTGTCTGTCTTTGCCAAATTTCTGGGAAGGGCAGAGTCTCACTCCTCCCACAGCAGCACAGTGTGTTACTTAGAACTAGAGGCAGACAAGCAGGAAGCAGATGGATGGAAAGAGCAGCCCAGCTGAGGTAGAAGACGATCCTCCTCTGTAAACTGCGATAGCTAATGACCAATGATTAAGTGATCTGTAAAGCTCTGTTAAAATGGAATTTTCTGACTTCTAGATACTAGACATCCCACTTTCCTCTAAACCCAGTGTGGGGCTGAGGGCATGGGCAAGGAGTAAACGTTTTGACAAAAGGTGTAGATTAGTAAGTAACTGCTGCTGAAGATGAAATCACCTTAGTAAAGAGGACAGAACTCATTTCTTATCTAAACCATTTTTTGTTGTTGTTTAAAAGCGTTATTTTTGCAGTAGGAACACATTTAAAATCAGGATTTTTCAAATTGCTTCATTTCTGATTTATGATCAAAAATAATGCTTATGTTCGGTGAGTTTATATTGAGGGTGATTGTAGCTTGGTTCTTATTTGCATAAAGGAAATATGAAAATTGTTGATGAAGCTGTCAAAGTGATATTTATTTAATTTATTTATTTGCATTATGTAGAAAAGATATATTTTCAGCTTATTATTAATAGACATTTCCATTATGAATATGTATTAATTTTTTTTTTACTAGCTTTCAAGACAAAGCAAGCATGATTTAGAGAGGAAGAAATGTTTCTTAGGCACCAAATCTGAAATACAGCGCCTGTTTATGCACAGAATTAGTCCTGTGATAGTCTGAGCTATGGTTTAAGTCCTTATTTAAGATTGCAAATATGAGCTAGGAAAAAAGCTTATTGGGGGATAAATAGTGAATTTTGTGGCATTCGAGTTTGTTTCCAGCAATGAAGTAGACTTAATGAGTTTTGTTTTGTTTTCCAGTCCCCTTCCCTGCCTCAATCTAACCCATATTCTGTTGGCTTGTAGTTTCAAGAACTTTCTTTCCTGAATTTCATTTCTAAAAGATAGAAAGGGGAGGGGGGAAAAAAAAAAAAAGAAGAAAGATTAAAAGTGTAACTGAAATTCTCTCAATGCCTCAGATGGATTCTATGTAAACCTTGAATGTGATATTGGCTCCTCGGGATTAAACTAATTTAGATGAATGAGCTTTTTCTGAAAAAGGACATATGCTTTCTGCCAGTAAATGCTTTTTGGAAAGAAACTGCTTTGTCTAGTATTTCCAAACCAATATTGCAATCAGCTAAATTAAAGGATGAAATACTGCTTGCTTACATACTGTTTTAATAATGTTTGAACAGACAGTTCTTGAGCTACATTGCTAATTTGGAGAAACAGCATAGCCTAACAGTATGCGATGGATGCAGCAGAGTGGCACACTGTTCCAAGATTTCCTGGGAGAGTAAAAAAACCTACTTTTTACTGTGCTGTATCATAAGACTGAGACAAAAGAATATATAGAAAGACTAGCACTTTGTGAGGCTGCCACAGGACAAACCCTGGTTTGATATGTTAGCTGGACCTGATCATTTGTGTGGGCAGTGTCATTTCTTTAGAATTGCTAATCTTTGAAATAATAGAATGGTTAGGGTTGGAAAGGACCTTAAGATCATCTAGTTCCACACACCCCCCCCCCCTTCCAACCCCCCCCGCTGTGGGCAGAGGCTCCTCACACTAGACCATGTTGCCCAAGGCTCTGTCCAACATGGCCTTGAACACTGCTGTGTTTTCATGAAAAAATATTGGTCTCTCCCCATGTCCCACCAAATCATTGTTATATTCTTTCAGCACTAACTAAATCACATTTTTCATTTTTGTGATTTTCTAGGATGTGAACAAAATAATGAAGCAATAAGAAAATAAAAGTTATAAAATAGGATCAGTGGTTAGTGATCTTCATTATTTGTAAGTGAGTGTCTCAAAGAAATTTGTAAAATAAATATTTTAATGGAAAACTTTGCATGTATATCAAACCTAAGATCTAGCAAGTGTTTTCTGTTTGGCCTATATTTTTGCTGTTAATCTCCAGCATAATGGAGTGTTTCACCAGAACAAAAGGATTTAGGTGGAATTAAAGTTTTTCATTCAAACTAAAAGTCTTATCCTTAAATTTATAAACTAATCTTTTAAACCGATTTAATTACTTAAAGGAGTTAAATAGAAAGACAATAAAATGTCTTAAACTTTCTAATACAAAGAATTTCCTTATGTATCAGACAGTTTACAGAAAGAAGAGAGATCCAGCTATCTGAAACAGAAAGAATTCTTAGCTCACAGAATTTTGGAACTGTCAGACTCAGCACATCCAGGCAACAGGTCAAAGTCCCTGTCTTTTTTTACAAGGAGAAATAAATACATGAGAATTTCTAATTATTAAAAAGTTTGAGTTGCATAAAGTAATCCTATATGGCTAAACAAAATCAGTGCAGTATAGACTAAATGATTAAGATGCTGTTACAGTGTTATAGTACTCTTGTATAATGTAATGTAGACTTAATAAAAAGTGAGGCATGCTGCACTGGCACTGGGGAGGAGAAAGGATGTATGGCAGAACTTAAGAAAGCTTGATTTGTCTGGGTAAAACATTGAACTCAGTATGGGACTGTTTAAATGTTTTATTAATTCTTTGAAGAACAGGCCTTAGTTATTTCCCTTGTCTTGGCCCTTCTTCTGTTTGCTTTCACTGCTGCTTGGGGGTTTTTGTGGGCTGGAAAGTTTGGGCCTCTTGAAAAGGTCAGAAAAAGCTTGAATTTCTTCCCAACTAGTCTTGGGCTGGCGTAGGATTTCCTAACTGCAGCCAGCAATACCAGGAGTGTTGGACATTTCTTGACTTAAAAAATTGGCAGATTGGAGAAGATGAGGAAAAAGAATTGATTAAAGTTTCCTACTCCTGTTTATAAAAATGTGAATTGGGCTCTACTGTTTTCAGGGGAGTTTACGATTATGAAAATACTTGCTTCTGCTGTGCCATGATGTGTTGGGAAGAGGGTGTCCTGTTGAAATTCCTGATGGTTTGACTGAGAAGCCTTGACAGCTTACTGAGCTGTATTTCTAGTAGTGTTGACTCTGGATCATGAGAGGGACAAAAATAGAGAGAAAGCCCTTAGTAGCCTGTCTGCACTCAAGGGCCCAGTCAGGCCCATGTTTTGAGGTACCCTTGTGTGTGATTGCAGGGCGGCATAAGAACAAGTCAAACAATGTGGAAAAAAGCCAGTGTATCCTAGACATGTTTTGCAAACCCTGATGAAAGCCCCCTTGAAAATGCTATCAAGCTGTTCGAAGGCATCTAAGAGATTTTTCGTATTCTGAAACTTACATTCCTAGGAGAAGAATGGCCATTTTTCCTTCATTCTTCAGAAAATGTTAAGTTCTGATGCCCTGAGACTGAAAAAAGTACCTTTGTTCAGATGTGACATCAAGGTGGATTGCTTTAGACTGGAACAGTGGCTAATAAATCAATATGCTATGATCTTTATTCTTATGCAGGTGTTTTGTGTACATATCTTTATATATATATTTATGTTACATATTTCATCAGAATGTCTGATCAGTATATCTGCATGGACTAGATTATTGTAAAAGTTCTAATTTGATTTAGCTGAATATTCAGGCACCTCTTTAGGTATATTTCTGGTTTCTGTTTGTAATGAATTGTTTTATGATACAAGGAATTATGCATATCTGAGGTGAGTTGCTTCTGGCCACTGTCTCTCCAAACAACAGAGTTCAAACCTTTTATTTGGGTGTCCATATTCACAGCTGTGGTGGAGTAAGGAATTTTTGCTCTAGAATCCTTTGTGCCAGTATGAGTAGTACTGACATTTATATGGATGTTGTAGTGGTATAATAGTTACAGGTATTAGTTCTGTATTAGCAGTTCTGGCCCAAGACTTATACCATTTAAGGACCTCGTTAAAACTTTTGTGTATATAAGTCAACGTAACTGCTGAGTTTCCCCTTTTGGTACTGATGAATGTAAAGTTAGAACTAAAAAAAACCCTTGCTTTGATGACTGAAATGTTACATAGATCACATATGAGTGTATACATAGCACATGCATTGATCAGGAAATGTTTGCTTTGTTAGTTGCCAGCATCAGGGCCACTAACTTATTATGCTTTGTTTTTCTGTCTCTGGAAGAATGAAGCGAAGTGTCTTAATATAACTAGAAATGAAGTTGATGGTGAGAGTGAAATGTTCTGAAACCATCATTGGGAAGCACTGCATAGCAGTTTGCTGAGCATCCAGCTGAATCATCAGCATGAGTTCTGAATGACTTCACCGCTTTGCTCAGGATTATGGTCTTTATGGAAAAGGGAGGAAAATAGGAAATATCTCCATTCTTCAAATTTTGCTGAACTGTAACTCAGTGACAATGGAGTATTACATTAAATGATCCACATATGGTTTAAATAAGCAGCCAAAGAAAGCAGTATACCTTTCTGTTGACTATTCCATTAAAATCTGTTTTTTCTTTTATGCATGATATATGGAGTTGAAATGTCATGTGTTGACTGTGCTGGCTGTTACACCAGTTAATAATTTGCCATACAATCCTGTCTTCAAAAGCGTATTTCTTTGAACACTTCAGCTGTTGAGGATGTAGCTTTCTATGCCAGGTACCTGTTCCAGGTTGAAATTTTAGGAGTTGCTCCTTTTGAGAATGAGATGGAGGAAAAACTACATTTTATCTAGCTCAACACACAATTGTATGTGAACTGAGTGACTGTTGTTCCTTCTGTGGTTTAGAATAAGGACTTGAAGTCTATGAGAGATTGTACCTTCTATTGTGTTCCTAGACAATTAGCTAAACAATGTTACCAGACTCCAAAATTATAACTCTTGTGTGGTCCTTCCACTGCGGTGGTGCAGGTGACAGCACTTGCTGAAAGGTACATATCACAGTGCCTGAGTAAGAACTGTAGTTTTGTCTGTAGAATGAATTCTAAATGAGGGGAATAAGAAAAAGATTAATTGTCCTTTCTTGCAGGTTGTTTGTTTGTTTGTTTGTTTGTTAACTGGCTAACAGCTAAGGACTTAATTCTGCCTTCGCATATCCATTGCAGAGTCTCCATGAAATTACTGTTTTCAAAGTATTAGAAATTAGGCTTTCAAAGTAAAACTGCCAGTCAATGTAAGATTCACAGGGAAAATTATCAAAAAACTAATACAAGCAAAGAATTGGATTATTTGCACTTTAATTGGTAACACTACAAAAGGGTGTTTGTAGTGTTTCAGTATCGATCTTGGTGGAAGCCTCTGACAGCCCTTGGAATAAGGCATAATGTTAACTGGAAAGCAGAAAAAACCCCTTGTAGTAAGTATGACTGCTTTTACCAGGAAACACTGGCAACCAGCAGGGTCACCTTATTCAGGTACCAGGAAATCGGTGTAAGACCTGTAATTGTATGGCAACTTTTGGGGAATGATTATTTGTTACAATATCCTTTATCCTTTTTGTTACAAAATAACTTTCAGTAGTCATTAAACAGCATGGATTAATTTATATGGTGACTTTAATATTTTGCCTTTTAAAAAAAGCTATAGAGTTTATAAGTCTGATAATATCACTTGTATGTACTGGACTGTTTGTATTTGCCAGAAGGTTTGTTCATAGAGTAATAGAATAACGTTGGTTGGGAATGACCTTTAAGATAACGAAGTCCAGCTGTTAACCTAGCACTGCCAAGTTAACCACTAAACCATATCCCTAAGCAGCACATTTACACAGCTTTTAAATACCTCCAGGGACAGTGACTCTTCTGCTTCCCTGGGCAGCCTGTTCCAATGCTTGACAACCCTTTTGGTGAAGAAATTTTTCCTAATATCTAATCTAAACCTTCCCTGGTGCAACACAGGACCATGTTCTCTTGTCCTATTGCTTGTTACCTGGGAGAAGAGGCCAACACCCCTCTCACTACAAACCTCCATTCAGGTAGTTGTAGAAAGTGATAAGATCTCCCCAGAATCTCCTTTTGTTCAGGCTAAACAACCCCAGTTTTGTCAATCGCTTCTCATAGGACTTGTGCTCTAGACTCTTTTCCAGCTTCATTGCCCTTCATCCAGGTTAGCAGAGGTACTTGGTCACTGATTGGTCAATTGAGAGTGTTGCTCTGGGGGAAGTGAGAGCTGCCTTTTGGAGCATACAGTAAACATATCCCCTCTCCCCTACTAAATTGCGCTTTCAGGATAAATTCATATAGTCAAAGCATGAGTTCAGGTGTATGGCAAACCTCTTAGACCCTAGAGAGGCCTGTGAGATTACACTGCAAGAGATGTAAGATTTTTGTAGTTGTATGTTATTCAGGGAGGCAAGTAAACACCTGCAGATGCTTCTGGCCTGCTCTTCAAATTGAGGGATTTTGGGGAAGATATTTCATTCCTCACCACTTTTCTACTTTCTTGAATTACACATCCTGAAAAGTATTGATTTGTAAGGCTGAGGCTGTGTATGCTTTGAATTTTAATGTGCCTTTCCATTCTCTCTTTCTAGCTGGAATGCTTGCTGCTTTCCCTGCAGGATTATAAACTTTGATATTTAGAAGAGCAAAACTGAGATGCCATCTGAAAGGTGCCTGAGGTATAGTACTTGGTAGCATGTAACAAGTTGTTCACATGTAGGATGATGTTTACCAAATCAGGTAACAGAAAGTAGAAATGTGAAACTAATAGTTTTGTTCATTAGATAGGAATTCACATTATTAAATACGTATTCATGTTGTGATCTGCAAAATATTACTTTCTTTTTACCATTTATCTCTAACAAAGGGAAGCATGCTTGGGATTGATGTAGGACCCATAGTCTCTTCATATGTTATCTTCTTTATGCCTTTGTACTTGGAATTTTTTATTGTGGTAGCAGCTGGCATTTTGCATTCATGCACCTGAATTGGTGGCTGGTGATCATTTGTGTGTATACTGTTCAACTATTTAGAATATGTATTACTCTTTCAGGTCTTTGAAATGACTCCAAAGCATTCTTTCCAAACTCATCTTCCTGCTTTCTAGAATCTCCCATTC
The DNA here is from genome assembly GCA_009867235.2 of Psittacus erithacus. Classification (NCBI taxonomy): domain Eukaryota; kingdom Metazoa; phylum Chordata; class Aves; order Psittaciformes; family Psittacidae; genus Psittacus; species Psittacus erithacus. The sequence continues at coordinate 16,709 of WYDI02037499.1, read as the reverse complement.
TCTTTCCCTCTTAAAGAATCTTATTCATATATATGTACTTGCCAGTGTAGCCTTTCTAATTTATTTGTGTTGTCCATTGTGTCATCAGAGAATTTGTTATTTATAGTTTAATTAGTTTTTGGGAGCACTTTCAGGCAGAACAGTCAGCAGAATTTATCAGTCTAGTTGCTTTTCTGCAGAACCTTGCACTAGTCTGATATACTGCTGTTTTACCAAGTAGTTAACACTCACAGGCTGATATGGGAGCTCAGACACCTACCTGATGATATTAATGGGACATCGTATCGTTCCAGTTATGTTCTGCTTTCCCTGCCGTGTTTCTGCAGTAGAACAGAATCAGGAATTCCTTGCATTTGATAGCTGTCAAGTTTATCAACTAATAGTATCACTACAAGGTGGCCATATTATGTTTATGAGTCAGTCCTTTCTCATTCATAAATTCCAGTTAAATTGCCTTGCATATGTATACATTCTTTATATGTTGTTAATGCAAGGGTTACAGGCAATTGATTTTCTGCTTTGGTCATTGAATTGAAAAAAGGATTATGATAGACTTCAATTTAAAACCAAAGATGCCTGATTTTGTGTGTGTGTGTGTGTATATGGATGGATGGATATATTCACACACACATGTATGTGTAAAATTTCCCCACAAAAATTACCCTTGTGCCTTGTCCCTCTTGTCTGTTTTCTGTGGAGTGAAGTAGTTCTTTTCTTGTGCAAAAGGACTTTGACCTCTGAATGATGATGAAAAAGGCAATGTAGGAACGTAGGCCTTGGTTCCCAGCATTGGGTAAGGGGCTAATAAAAACAGAAATAAAAAGATGCCATCTCTAGCTATAACTAGCTTTTTACACTTGTGATAATTTGATTTAGTCACTTTGCTATAGAAATTACAGAAGTAATTGTTAGAAGTAATTCCCTTGTATTTTAATAAGTTGCATTTCTTGATAATTGTCATTTAGAATATCACTGCTGTTCCACTAACAAAACAGCTGAAGGAAAAAGAAACATTTGAATCCATCAGTTTGAAATGTATGTAGGGTATGTCCATGTGTGAAACCTAAACTATTAGAGAGGGGGTGAAATTCGGATACATGTTTTTCCTCTGTATTTCGACTTTGGCCTTCCTTCTTCTAGAAGTAATGTCTTAGTCCTTGGTTTTTTTTTAGTTTGTTTTTTTGTTTTTTTTGAAGATTAGTTTAGATTAGAGCAAACAATCCGCAAGGCAGGTCTGCATTAGTTTACACATGCCCAAGGTGCAGAAGTGGGATTGGCAGTGCAGACAGTGTGTGTCGCTGGGAAAGGAGAATATAGCAGCCACACAGCTGCTGTATAGCATGTATGCAGAGTGAGTTACATGACTGTAGTGGAAAGACAATAGCTTATTTACCTTTTAATAAAAAAAAAAGGAAAAAAAAATATTTACTTGGGAATCACTCTCTTGAAACTCACCTTTAGTGAAAACCTATATTCTTGGGTAATAAAAGTTGCTTTAGTCTCACGGACTTCAAATAAACTGCATTGTTTTGTGCCAAAGAGGATTTGCAGGTTTGTTTGATTTGTTTCTCTTTGCATCAGCAGTTATATTGTCTCTTCTGCTGTAGAATAAGAAACTGCTATCAGACATGGAAATCTGTATTCATACATATTCAGAGTGGTAAGCTTCAGCATTTTAAAAACAAGCACACATCCCTTCCCCAACACAAAACAAACAAACAGGAAAAACCCCACACCACTTCATAAATGTGAATGACCTGAAATCAGTAATGCAGTGTATCAGATCTAAGCAGGCCATCTGACATTAGTCTTCATCTTTTTTAGTAGGACCAGTAGGGCATACATATATACAGCTTTCCACTATTGCATCAGTTTGAGTTTTCTGTCAGTCCATTGGCACTTAGGCCCTTTATTCTTCTCACTTAATTCTAAAATTATTCTGAATTAATTCTATGAGTCCAGCTGGCTTCCAGTGCAGCAAATGAAAATCATAACAGTTGAGATTTTTAAATTCAAGTATATAATCAGGTTTCATACTACTTTGTTTTACTGAGCTTTTCTTGTTTTGTCTATACCATATAATGTTTTTTACCTGACAGGGTTCATGACTTTTTCCTTTCCAAAAATTATCAAGCAGTCTTGTCAGAAATATTGAAGAAATTTTTCTAAGACAGAGTCTGCTTATTTCCTACATTTTTTTTGACAAAATCTTTCTCTTTTTGCCTCTCAGTGTTCAGGAAATGCTGACAGGTCAGAGGCTTTGTCAGTCCAGCTCCCATAACGATGCTGTTCTGGCAGCCCTGAACCAACAAAGAAGTGATGGCATACTTTGTGATATCACCCTTATTGCTGAAGAACAGAAATTCCACGCACATAAAGCAGTCCTGGCAGCCTGCAGTGACTACTTCCGAGTAAGTGCAAAGATATATTTTTTTCTGTTTTTTTCTTTTATTGTAATGATATTAAAATTATCTAGGAGGGGCAGGGCAGGGATGGTATAGATACCATACTGAAGAAGCTTTAAATTTGAGCCTATGGAAAATTCAGGACTATTGCACATTCAGTAAAGTACACAACTTCAAATGTCACAGGAAAGAGATGTTATGATTATTAAGGGTTTTTTATTATTATTTATGATTAGTCTTCCTCCATCACTTAATAGAGGTGGGCAGTACAGATCTACATGTGATCTTATGACCTAGTAAAGTCAGAAAGTGAAAGATTTTCAGAGCCTTGAGCAACATGGTCTTTTGTGAGGTGTCCTTGCCAATGGCAGGGGGATTGGAACTATATGATGTTAAGGTCCTTTCCAACCTTAACTATTCTATGATATTTTTTTTTTTTTTTTTTTTTTAGAACACAGACATTTGAGACGGTTGCAATTAGAGAGCATGGAAGGATGGGCAAAGGGAGTTTGAATGTTAATAAATGCCATTTAAGCAAGCTCAAAAGTGGATTTTTGTAGGGATGTAAATGCTTACTCTCAACAAGGGGGCCACAGTAGTTTCTTAAGGGTACTAAAACTTATTTTCAGAAACAATCATTTCTGAAATGTAAAGATTAAAATATTCCCTGAGAAATATAATTCAAACATTCAGCATGGAATATTGAACCCAGGTGCTAAAATTGGGGTAACTGGAAAATTGAGGTTTCTAATAAGAAGAACATTCTTTATACGAAGCAATTGTACTAACCTTCATTATAATGCACCAGTGCAAAATGTTGGACTGTCTATAGCTCTTCAGTTGACTGGTGTTTCTAAGCATGAGTCATCCTATTGTTATTCAGAGACTAAAGCTGAAATTAATTTAAAGGTCTGTTTTCTTTAACAAAGTAAGTTTATTTAATATTTTGCCTGCACTGTAATTGCCTGCTACAAACTTCTTTGTGGTGACCTTTTAGTTTTGTTACAATAGTAATGCAGTGTATGGCAACTGTTCTGTATCCTTAATTACCTGAGCAGAATTTTTATCTTACTGTCAAGCCTGCCTCTCTGTTTTGGTTAGAATTGAGAGTTAATTTATTCTGTGTACTTCAGAAATATTGTTAACCTTGATGTTACTTTCACTGTGGTGATGGTGAGCCAATTGATTGCTAGTTTTTCAAGCCTGTCTGCATGCTTATGTGCTCTGCTGCTGCTGACTTTGTACTGCCATAGCTGCTAATGTTGCTTTGTCCTGATGCCCTGGCCTGCTGTAGCACTGATTGTTTAGCACTTTTTTGCTTTTACCCCAGTTCACAGGGAGGGATTTGGAAGCTTTCTAGCTCTAGCAAGTGCTCTATATACTTGTTGATGATAGATATACTACTGGGCTGCTGTTCTGGTTTGATTTAAATATTTTAATAAGGGTGTCATATAATTCCTCTGCACCTGTGATGTATATTGCTTCAAGAGGTCACCATACCCTGTGCACAGAAACATCATAAAGTGGGCAGCTATACCCGCTGTTCAAGCAGTGTAGTAGGACAGCTTCTACCTTGGTCGCTTACTGATTATCTCCAGATTTGAGGCACTGTGACTCACTTTGTTATTTCCAATTGAGTTACTTGGTATTTCCTGGACAGTTATTGCAAAATAAAATCTTAATGACCTACAGAAAAGAAAAAAACCCAAAACAGACCCAACAGTTTTACAGTAGATCAAATTGCTAATTGCTAAGTAAATCATTTCCTATTAAAAAATACTGAGAGAATAATCAGTGCAGCATTTGGTAATTTGATCTGGCTCAAAGTTGATATAATTTGCTAGGACATATTCTTTAGATTTTTAGATATCAGCTATAAATATGGAACTCATGCTTTCTGAAATCTGCCAAACTATTTCTATCATTAATGGGCAAAAAGCCTTGTAAGAAAATTGTGAAATGGGATTTGTGTTCTGTAGGAAGATAGCAAAAAAAGGTGCTATATGCTTTGTTCCTGATTCTAATAATGTAGAAAAAGCAAGAGTTGATTAAAAAGTAGTAGCGTCTTGTATTTAAAATGAGATTATTAATGATTTTATATCTAGGGGGATTTTGTCTAATTTGGGCTACCCGAGTATTCATTTTCAAAGATTTAGGAGAATGATGCCAAGCTTCATTCAGAGTCAGTGAAGAGAAACAGGCATTTCCAGAGGATGATAAAGGAGGATAAAAGATTTATTTAGAATGAAATGAATGACCATCTGGAAGTGCCAGATCTTTCTCCACTGACTGTAAAGACCAGACTCACATGTTTCAAACTTAGCTGCTAATATTACGTAAGATGATTTCTATCCTTAGTTTTTCCTGGATTTTCTTGGAGGAATTTTTAGCCAAACCTTGCAGGTTTTCTAACCCTGAAGTAATTTATGAAAAAGTAACTGCCATGGGAAGCTTACCTTTCAGTAATTTTTGTGCGATGCAAGCTCACACACTGCAGTAGATGAGATTCTGGGAACATCAAATGTTGGAGTTTCCTTGAATAAAACTAAGATGATACCACTATACATCAGTGTGACATGCAGAACTTGCCTACCATAGTTTGTGCTTACTGTGGCTCAAAGATTTGATTAGTATACCATCCTATCTTTTGTCCTGTCTGGAGAGGCTGTCATCCAGTTCTTATGTTCTCACAGGTTACTCCAGAAATATGTTTAATTCTACACAGGGCTCCATCAGAATCAATCATGAATTTTTTTTTCTTTGTTTTCTCTTTTTTAGCCAATAGAACAGCTTGTACAAAAGACCGGATATCTGCTTTCTATAGAGCATTTTAAGGTTTTTTACCTGTTCTTTGTCTACTTTGATTTAGATAGTGCTACTTCTGGAATTATGCTTGGTTTTTTTTTCTTGATGATAATAACAAGTCAGCTGAGCAACATTTTTTTACCTTTTTTTGAAATTACCACTTCTCTTTCTTTTACTGCAAAGACAAGTTTGTTAACCCTGTAGAAGGGTGACTAAATATGTGTCGTGTTACAGATTGAGGGAATCAGAGCCATTTTATGTGGAAGAGCAGAGAAGGTCACACAGTTTGCCTTATCAATTTGTCTTTGAGGTTATAGTCTGGAATAGAATTTTCATTTGCTCATGTAAGACAAGCTGCAGGCCTGAACTTCAGCAAGATATTAAGGGCCAGCCTTCTAGGGTAACAGCCTGCCATCCCTTCTTCCAGTTGATCTAGTTAGTCTTATAACTCCAGCTATGCAGAAACACTGGAATTTAAATCCTAAGCATAGCACCTGATTTGAGAATTTGTGACATGTGTACACAAAAATGTGGTTTTTTCTGTAAGAAAAAAATCCCTTAGGAAATTTCATAGAAAGACTTCATTAAAAATACAGTTAAACTGCATGATTAGAAACCCCCTGAAAATTAGGGTTTTCTATTTATTTTCTCTTCAGAAGGAACTCTTCTTTCAAAATGAGCTAAGGAATGTCGTAGTTAGCTCCATGTCCTGAAAGATTCATATGAAGAACAGTAAACACAGGTATTCTTATGGTTTCTTTTTTAAGCAACAAACAGCATTTTAGGCAAACTTTTACATATGACATGCTGTCTATTCCAGTGAGACAAGGCTGTTGAGTTAGCGAGTATGTGTGCATTGTGATAACTCTCGCAAGCTAAGTCATTTCCAATTAAAAGATTCTTTTTCTCTTTTCCCCTCTGGGAGCAAAATGAAATGTTACTGCATGACTTCATTAGTAGGCATTTACAGTGTTGGCAGGTGATTATATAACCTCAAGATTTTCTTGTACAAAATGCATTGGTTTTCCAGTCAGAACAACTTTCTTCTTCCTTATTTTTCATTTGAGTGGGTTTATAGTCACAGGATTTTGATCTTTCTCAAAAAGATGCAGATTTTCCCTGTTATCTGGATGAACAAAATTATATCAATACCTGGAATAGATTATAAATTGTCAATAATATTCTTCCTTCCTTCCCTCCCAATGATTCTTCTTAGAAGAATCTTTCTTCTCTGAAATAACTAGTAGATATATAAATTTTGCATATAGACTTTGTTATTATAACTGACATAGTTGATTCTTAAGTGGTTTCTTGTCAGAGTTTTTTCTGTGCTGTCTTTCCTCCCTGTCAATAAATGATTTCTTCTTGTGTGCACAACACTGCTGATTGTATTTGCGATATATCATGTTTCTTGATAAGGTTAGAGAATTAATGTTTAGCAAGAAATCGCTGAGATATGAAAGGCTGTATGATGCAATAGCTTTTGAGGCCTTCTTACAGGAATCATAAAGAGGAAAAGGCTCTCCCTAACACGTCTTAGGGTTAGATCTAAGGATCTGGCTCTGAGAAATCGAAATTACTTTTGCTTTTGCAGTATAACATGGTTTTGTTTTTCAGTGTTTTACCATTGATGTACACATACCAAACAAATGGTGTTTTCCTTGCTGTTGTACCCTGGGAGTGCTGCTACTTAGAAATTGTCTTTCCAGAGAACATTTAAAAATTTTTCTTTCCACAGGTCTAAATTAACTCTTCTTCTAGTATTACCAAGTAATTACTGAGATTTTCATGCCAAAAGGTGCTCATACCCCATTTTTAGCTTGTGTAGGTTGAGAAATACACTCTCTTCTTATATGTCTAAGCTTTTCTTGGGATCATTTTAATTTTGTTTGTTGAGAAATGAGAACTGGGTGCTGTTGCTTCTCATTATGGGGAAAGAAACCCATAAACTTGCCTAAAATAAGAAGAGGCCTCTCTTTTTTTTCTCTTTCAAAGTTGTGCTCCTAGCATAATACAAAGGCTTAAACACAAATTAGAGTTTTGTTACTAATTATTCAGTAATCCAGTTACAGTTGAATGTAAATAAAACAACACATCCCCTCATTTAAAATATTTTATTTTAGGCACTGTCAATGGTTTTGCTAAGTTAAATCAAATCACTGGAAGCAATGTAGCATGGGCAAGTGTGGGATGGCTTGTGTAAAAAAGTTTTAGACGAATATTACATCTGAAGTATGCACAAAAATGGATTGCAAATGTTGTAAACCTTTGTAAATAAGTATTATAATATTCTTTGAAAGTGGGCAAAGTAGGGAAGTATATCTGTGTTATTTTACTTTGTTCATCCTTATCTCTGCAATTAATGTTTTTTTTTATTCTGTGAGTCTGTGAAGCAATTTTCATTTGCTGCAGACAGAATTCTCACAGCCCAGCAATGTGGGTTCTATCAAAACCAGTTACAAGATCTTCTCTCTTCTGTATTCTGTTTTTGAATTCCCAACAGTTGTTATGCTGTTGGAGTGAATGTGTTTCTCTTGCAATTCGTATTGAATGTAAATGAATTATTTGCAGTTCTGCCCTTGTTGGATGGTAGACAAAATGGTGCCTTACTCTCTGAGATATCCTCTTGATTATTTTTATTCTTTTCCTTTTTTGAAGTCTTTATACAGTAAGTAAGTGCACTATGAGTAAGTATGGCAGAATCAACCCTGCAGTTAGTGAGAAAGGCCATAGGAGACTATTTCATTGTCTCAAATTAATTTAGTGTTATAAAAACATGTGGTGTTTGCCTACTATTCAGTTGATATATTTTCTCAGTTTAAAAGCAGGACAGAAAGGAGTCAATGTAGCCCTGTTGCTGTAATTGCCAATTTTCTTTGCCATCTTCTTTGCTTGCTCCAGGCTACCTTGGTTCAATTTTGCAGTGCTGCTAAATGAAGTGTTCTGAAGCTGGGTTGGACTCAGGTGCAATTTCTGAGTTGCTAAGTGTCTGCCCATGGAAAGACAATTTGTTGGGGAAGGTCTATGGTAGAGAACTGTTTCATGCCTATTTTCTTCTGAGTCCCCATAGTCTGCTGAAGAAGTCTTATATTTTAGAGCATCGAGTGCAGTAGACACTCCTGTATTTTGCAGTCTCCATCAGTGTCTTCCTGCACAACCTCAGGAGAAATTAAAGCTATTAATCTGTGGGTGTAGTGAAGCTGAAAGCACCATAGTGAGTTATTTGGGCACAAATACACAAGCTAGGCTACAAGCACAAATACAGGCTAGGTGGAGAATGACTAGAGAGCAGCCCTGAGGAGAAAGACTTGGGGGGTGTTAGTTAACAAGAAGCTCAACATGACTTGGCAATGTACGCTCACAGCCCGGAAAGCCAGCTGTATCCTGGGCTGCACCGAAAGGAGTGTGACTAGCAGACTGAGAGAGGTGATTCTCCCCATCTGCATCATTCTCGTGAGATCCCACCTGGAGTACTGTGTGCAGCTGCGGGGCTCCCAACATAATAAGGGCATGGACCTGTTATGAGTGTGTCCAGATGAAGGCTGTGGAGATGATCAGAGGCTGGAGCACCTGTCCTATAAAGACAGGCTGAGAGAGTTGGGCTTTTTCAGGCTGGAGAAGAAAAGGCTTCAGGGAGACCTTATAACAGCCTTCCAGTACCTAAAACGGGCCTACAAGAAAGCTGGAGAGGTACTTTTTACAAGGGCATGTAGTGACAGGACAAGGTGTAATGGCTTTAACCTGAAAGAGGGGAGATTTGGATTAGATATTAGGAAGAAATTCTTCACTATGAGTGTGCTGAGGCATTGCAACAGGTTGCTCAGAGAAGTTATAGTGGCCCCATCCAACCCTGGAAGCGTTCAAGGCCAGGTTGTACAGGGCTTTGAGCAGCTTGGTCTAGTAGAAGGTGTCCCTGCCCATGGCAGGGGGTTGGAACTAGATGATCTTTAAAGGTCTTTTCCAACCCAAACCATTCAATGATTTGAGCAGCATGTCACTTCTAGCATCAGCGACTAGGACCTACATACCATTTTTATAGCATGAGAGGTATCCAAAGAAAGAGGCAAGACTGCTGAAGAGCTAAAAACACAATCCATAGAGTCATAGAATGGCTAGAGTTGGAAGGAGCCTTAAAGATAATTTCGTTCCAACCCACCTGCCATGATCAGGGGCACTTTTTACATATAGTTGGTGTTAGGATATTATAACATTACTGAAATCCCTGGCTTTCTTTTGGATGCTCCCTCAGGGTTCCTTCCATTCCCCTTCATTTGTATAAGGAGAATTCCATCACAATGCATATACTTTCACCTCTTGTGTTGCACATCATGCTGGTTGGAAGTTTAGAGAAAATACTTTTCTTTAAACAAATCCTTCAATTGTTTGTCAACAGTGCCATTATTTCTACACCCTGTTCACAACTTCATTTTAGTATACAGAAATGTGATTTTGGCTAGTTGAATTCATGTCATTGTAGACTTTAATCTAGTAAAAGGTTGGATTTAAGAAGTGAAACCTCTACATTTGACTGTCCTCAACAGCTTTGTAAAATGCCGCTGGTTGCTTATCTTTGGCAGGAGTTAATCTTCCTAAGTCAACCTGTTTTCAGACTTAGTCATCTAAAACCCAGTCCACTCTTACTGGATGACGTACTGTGCAAGTGATGAATGAATTGAGCAGCTTCTCATTCTACTGCTTAATAGTTAATGCCTCAAAAGAGAGATACGCCCTTAACAGCATTGGGTGAGAACTGTATTGGATTATTAGCTAGTTGCTTTAGCAGTAAATGGTTTTGATGCCTAGGGAAAAAGAGTAAATCCAGGCTAAGTGTACTTGGTGTGTCTGAAAATTCCCCAGGTGTTTTCAGCTCAGAGGCATTTCCTGAGTGGGTGCGATTTCCTGTCTGTTCAGCAGCCCTAAATAGATTTCCCATCTAAGCTTTTATGCTCCCATAAAGTGTGTGTGAGGTTTGCCATCAACTGTATTCTCTAACAAGGTGGCCTGATGTGTGAAGAACTACTTTTATTCTGAGTCTGATTTCCCCCAGTTTCCTTTGCTTCCTTCTAGTGCTTCTACTAGAAAAGACAATGAACCATCAGTTCCCAGATATTCTTCCCATGCCACTCAGTCATCTCTCTTCCAGGTTTGAAATTCCTGATATCCACGTGCTACTCAAATGGAAGCTTTTCAATATGCTTCATGATCCTTTTTGCCTTTCTCTTGAAGCTTTTACAACTCTAGCATAACTTCTGTGAGAGAAGGGTAAGGGAAATACATGCAGCAGTAGGCAAAGCATAGATTTCTGCATGGGCATAGGGTTGATCTTGGTTTTGTTCTTTCTTGCCTAACAATTTCTAAGCTTTGTTCACTTTTTTTACTATGGCTGAGCACGAGGATTTGTGAAACTCTCATATGCTAGTTTTATAGCTGCCATTTTAGAAATCAACCCCTCGTCTTGTGTAGTCCTTTTTATCACATTTTGCCTGTGTCCTTACTCCTTTCAATAGCTTTGCCTCTGCGGACTTTCTAGCTGCACTGCACTTGCCCTTTTCAAGATCTTCTCTGCATATATTAAACAGACCAGACTGAGGTGTTCCCCTGGAATTATTACTTCTATGAAAACTGGCCTGCTCTTCTCTTGTTCGCTAGTTTTTATGTATTCAGTCACTTAAAGGAAAAGATCTCTTTTCCTCTCTTGCCTAGTTGTCTTCAAGGCCTTTGAAGGCCTTTGTCAAAAGCTTTTGGTGTCCACTTTGTGGAAAAGTAATCTTTAGAGCCCAACATAACATACTCTTCACCAGTAGGCTGCAGCTGCTGCAAAAATGTATGAACAATTTTATGTTTGTGCGTGTATGTGTGCAAAAATGAAATTATTGCTTACCATCTTAGACATGTGGAGCATTCTCAAGTACTGTCAAAAGAACCTGGCTTTCCAAGGTCATAGGGTACCAGCTATAAAAATAGGCAACAAATGTACAGAAAGCCCATGTGAAATGAAAATTACTGACTATTAGAATGCCTTGTGAAATGCATTTTTCAGAAGCTGTCATACCTGCCACTTAAGGATTTACCTAACCTCCCACCTAAGGATCTTACCTTGGTTTAATTTCAACCAAGAAGGAATATGTGTCAAGACTATAGAATTTGAGAATAATTAAATTGATGTCATTGTGGTCTGTTGGTTTGGAGGGGGTTTGTTTGTTGGAGATGAAGGAAGAGCCAAAGACTATTAAAAATAAAATGAAGATATGATTTTATGGAGACATAGCTAATGGAGGACAGAGCTCAGCTGGTGGTGAAATCTACTGTGACAAATGACTGCCATGTTAACACAAGCTTGGTTAGCCAAGTCATCCTTCTTTTATTTAGCATATTCACAGAATCACACAGAATAGTTTGGGTTGGAAGGGACATGCAAAGGTAATCAGTCTCCCCTGTAATAAGCAGGAACATCTTCAACTAGATCAGGCTGCTCAGAACCACATCCAGCCTTGCTTTGAATGTCTCCATGGATCGTGTCTATATTGTTAGTGTTTAACTGTATTATCATTAAAAGGATGTGGAAAACCAATGAAAAATGGTCAGTGAGATGATTTTGCTCTTTGGTCTTAGTAGGAAGCACTTTAATAAATAAGTTAGTGGGAATTATGGGTACTACTTTAGCAAAATATTCTGACTATATTCTGACTGGAAAGTGGGATTTCTAATAATAATGTAAAATAGGATTTTTTTAAAAGATATGAAAGGTATCTCGTTCAGACCTTCATAAAATGAACCATTTCAAATTTCAACAAGCTTTTACAATTAAGCTGCAGAATAGAAGATAATTGACAGAGTTTACTGTTGGTTAGAACATTTGGATGCTAGTGTCTAATGACATTTACATCACACTATAAATGGCTTCTTAAGAAGCTAATTATAATAATAACTAAGATTATGTTACTACAGTTCTGTTAGATTAAGCCTTGCTGTACAATTATTTAGTTAGTAAGAAATTTCTCTTGATGGTACTATATGAAGTATGCTTTTGAAAATAAGCTCCTTAAAGGTGTCAATGATTTGATCATGATTTTTCCCCTGCAAAAGTAAATCACAAGAAGCTTTGCCTCCCTGAATGAAATGTATTGTGGTAGTTAAAATGCTAATTCTAGAGCTAACTGACTTTTTTTCCAGTTTTATTTTCGGCTTGCTTTTGATATCACTTGCTAAAATCATCATGGGACAGGAACAATAGGATTATGCATTCACTGGGAAGCATTAAACCAATTTAAACCAAAATTTGCAAATGTGACTCATACTTTTCTGTGCTTGACTGGAGATGCTGGAAAAAAATGTGGCTTTAGTTATGCTGCTCCCTTTGTATACCAAAAGACAGGCCTGTTTAAGAGTGACAATTGTTAGGACAGACTGTACATTAGTGGGGATTTATGCAGTGTTTTGCATGGCACTGTCTTTACAATTCCATGTTCTTGCTTCTGCCACAATGAAAATAATGATTTTAGTGTTCAGGACCACCTGTGATGACACATTTATTTTGAGATATTGGAACTAATAAGGTTACTATGGCTGTAGCAGCTTGATCTTTTTCTTTAAGTATTCTGATATGGGGTTGCACATGAAAATTGTGGAATTACTGAGTTTCTACTGGATAACTTCAACTACTTTTGAATATGTCTCTAGTGATGAGGCAGCAACTCATTAGTAGTGTGCTACAGTGTATCCTTTTTCTTTATGCCATAAATTATGTTTGTGGGTCTAAGCAGAAATTTGAGGAAGACACTGATTATTAAACTGACTGTCAAAACTTAAATAAGGTTTGATGCAGGTTTAGTCAAGAAGGCAGCTTCTTAGAAACAAATGCTTATATTGTTTTTATTTTGACTGCGACTGAAGATCCTGTGCCTTATCACAACCAAGAAAATTACGTTCTTGCTCGGTTACTCCCCAAAACAGGAAAAGAAAAAAACCCCACATCCTTAGGCCCTCTAAACTGTAGGCTAGATCTTTGCTTCAGTTTTCATTACTTATTTCTAAAGATACTAAGAAAGTACCTTTTTGTATTAACAGTGCAATGCAATAAATGCATTGCTTGTGTCATTGATTTGGTAAGCCCTTGGGGGCTGTGTATTCGTACATCACTGTCTGACACTGTGATGTACTAAAGAAACACGAAAGGTTACGTGGAATTTTCTTTGCAAACAGTACTACATGTGAAACTTCAGTATGTGCATAAGCCCGTATGTTTTGCTGCTGAGATTTTCTTTTACTTCTTCTAATTTCTATAACTATATATTCTCTTTAAACTGTGAATGATATCTGACCTTTTCATTTCACGAGATTCATTTTAGTTGCTTGGCAAATGCTTAAAAAACAGTATTTAGATAGATTTCATTGAGCAGATGAATTACGGCAGGCTCAGTTATCAGTGGCTGACACTATGTGACATTTTCTCTGGGAATTTATATAGAACTTTTTGAGAAGAATCATGTAATGAGCCTCTTAATCACATTTCATGCCACTGGTATTGATAGATACTTTTTTCAGTGTGCAAGACTCCAGAGAACATGGCTGATGATTGGCTTAGGATAGACAGGCTTAAACTGAGAGGAAAACAAAGCAAAATATGACATGCCTAATTAAGAGAAAAACAAGCCACTTTTTTACATGCAGTAAAGAAATATTCACATATTAAATTAGTTATTTGGATAAGGATACATTACCATTACATATCTAGAACATAGTTGATACTTGATGTGGACATTGTCATTTGTCAAAGTAATACTTTGACTCTTGTTAATACATTCTGAATATTTTCCTTTTTGTTGTGATAGGTGAAAACAGCAAAGAGGAAATAATATTGCTTAATGTAATGAAGGATTAGAACGTGAAGTTAACACCTAATAGTAGTACAACAAAGGAGATTAAATAGATTATGATTTGTTTATTTCTATTACATAAACACTGAGTTATTTTTAGTATGAACTGCAAAGGAGAATATTTTGGCCTGAAAGACCATATAGTCCAAATAGATAAGACTATCTCAGGATAGGATACTTGTAAGTTTGAGTGATCTATATATGATAGGCTTAGGTCCCAAATTAGGAAAAATGCACGACTGAGCTGTTCCACTGATGCCAGTAAGATTTCTCACAGGCTTAAAATTACATATACAGTAAAAATGTCTTGAAGTATCATATCATAACTGAGCTCCCTGAGCAGTGTAGAAAATTGATCCAAGATCTCAGAAGTGTTAGTTTACTTTCTTCATAGTTTTTCTGATGCATGCGATAAGTGCGATCAATTTTCTGTAAAGAAAAAGATGTGAAACAGGTGAATATAGAAGTGCATATACTTAGGAAGTGAATTTGAATAAAACACTGCACTTAATGAAGATGCCTATCTATTTTAAAAATAATTTTAAAGAGATCTGAAGCAACATAATTGTGGAATTGTGGAGGCAGAAATTTGAAATTACAGTTCTGTTCTAAGCCAGTAAAACAATGCTAGGTAGTGTTAGTTACTTTCAGAATTCAGTGCAAGAAGATAAATAGCTAAGGAAAACCTTGGCGGTGTCATTGATCAGTTCTTTACCAATTAGTTTACTGGATAGACAGAATAGATGTTTAATCGCTTTCAAAATTGTTGTAGTGTTCTTTTTCAGCTGTAAGTATGCATCATTCCTTTTTGTTTTTTTTCAGACATGTTTCTGAATTGGGGGGGAAAGTTTGTTAAATAGTTAACATGACTACCAAACAAGTTGCTTGGTGCATTTTAATTTTTTCCTGTTGAGCTCAGCTTTAGTAATAAGAGGCTGAGTGGGATGACGTACTTTAGGTTTAATTTATGGAAAGACTAATAAGAAATTTTTCCCATAGTATTTGACCAGAGTGCTTACAAAATAGTTGATAACTAGTAGGAAAAGTAAGAGTGATTCTTTTAACACCGTGCTCTGTACTGACTTAGAGATGAGAAAGCTCATGTATGTTGAGTTTAACTTGCTGTTAGTTCTTGTCTTCCTGGATGCTCATCTTTTTGAGTGTGGTGCAATGAAAGGAACCATAAGAATGCTAGTTCACTGTGCCAACTTTCCACTTTCCCTACCTGGTGGTGATTGTCAGGAAGTGCAGCAAATGCTTGCGCACTTTACAGTAGAGAATGCGTCTGATTCCTGGACAGGCAGACAAGAGCAGCAGCTGGAAGTAAAGGCAGGCTCTTCCACATCAGTTGCAAAAGCTTTCCACTGCCAGTTAGTCAAGGATGAAAGGTGATAGGATAAGCTGAGTTGGAGATGGACTGAGTTAAGGTATATCGAGCAAAACAAGCAGAAACCTTTGCTGAAACCCTATGAACATCATGTGAATGCAGCTTTTAATGTGGGCGATTCTAAAATATCTCAGGACTTCATTATTGTGCTTGCTATCCCCTGCTAAGTCTGTGGTCGAACAGAATTTGTGTAAGTCAGAGCTATGCCTTGGTGAGAGGACCAAATGTTCACTTTGTATTGTAGCGGACTTGGAACCAGGGCTGCCGGTGATTATCAAAATGTTGTTTAAGAAAAAGAGGGGGGAAATTTGGAATGTTGCTCTTCAGGTTACTAAAGATTGCTGTAGTAAGCTTAGCTTACTTTCTGGCTTTGAAAGCTTAAATTTCTTTCGAAAGTTGCATTTAGATTTGAATCAAAGAGAACTAGATAATGGTGAATGTCTCTTCACAGTCTTGCTGAGGGAACATTGAGATATTTTAGAGGTAATAGCTATACACTGGAACCATGTACTTTCCTCCTAGAAGAGCTAGGGTATTTCTTGAAGGCAGTCATTTAAATGGTCATTTGCTCATCTCTCATTTCGAACACACCAGAAAATTTGGCGAGGGGCTGGTGTAGCTGAAATAAAGGATGAGTTAGGATAGGCAAATTGAAGGCATTTTTTGTGGATTCAGCCTCTCATAACTGGTGATCTGTGACTGGTTTTTTTAAGACCCACTCACCTAAGGCTTTTAAACTGAATATTACTTTACATGAGTTCAGAGAAGTGGAAGAAAGCTCTGGTTCTTATATATAGTAATTTGCACTTAAAGGTGCAAACATTTTGCAGTTTATTATTGCTGTCATTGTTTGTAGCTTTCATTCGAGAAATACTAATCTTCAAAAGTTATTTTTCTCCTAAAATGAATACACTAGAAGGACTCAATTTAGTCTTACCTCATTGACTTTCATTCTTCAGTTCACTCAACCCTTTACACTTAGGATTAAAGTTTTCACCTGTTTTGGGCATCTAGGCTAGGCTAAGACTAATCATAGAATAGTTAGGGTTGGAAAGGACCTTAAGATCATCTCGTTCCAACCCCCATGCCATGGGACAGGGACACCTCACACTAAACCATGTCACCCAATTCTCTGTCCAGCCTGGTCTTGAACACCGTTAGGGATGGAGCATTCACAGCTTCCCTGGGCAGCCCATTCCAGTGCCTCACCACCCTCACAGTAAAGAACTTCTTCCT
>WYDI02037498.1:0-23765 GCA_009867235.2 Psittacus erithacus | reverse complement strand
CTGAAAGTTAGAAACACAGCGCTGCACCAGCCACTAAGAAGGAGAAAAAATGACTGCTACTGCTGAACCCAGGACAGCACCTCAGAAGGCTTGTTAGAGAAGCCTGTTAGAAAAAAAAAAAAATTCTTCATTATGAGGGACTGCAAGGAATCCATCACTGAAAGAGGGTGAAAAAAGAAATAGACTGGAAAACAGCACAGAAACAAATCCCAGGATGTGACAAGGGTGTTGAAAGAAAACACGATGGGAAGAGAAGTGAAAAACAGAAATATAGTCGCAGCTCTTTATCTGAGATTAATTTCTGCCTCCCACATGGGAATACATATTATTTTCATACTTAATGGAATTTCAAATTCTTTCAAGATTCCTTGTTCTCAATTGAGGGCTAATTTCAATTAACCTCATATTTTTCAACTCTCACATGAATTTCCTCCTGATAGCTGGCATCTAGATACTGAAAGGAATGATGCTATTTACAAATCCTTTTGGGGAGAAGCTTCAGTAGTTTATACTGCATTGATGTCAACTGTGTACAAAGAAACACTTGTAGGTTAAGGAGGTTAATAACTGAACCCCTTAGTTAATGATAAATATATGGTTTTGCTAGGAGGTCATAAAGCACCCCAGGGTAGCTGCCAGACATGTAAAGTGTCTGATCATCCAGTCTTAGCATCTCTTGAAGCACTGAATGGTGTCATGTTTTCACCAGAAATATTTTTTCCAGATACCTGTTTTATAAGTTGCCACTAACAGAAAAATCAAAAGGATCCACAGATAAAAACATAGTTTAGAAGATTGTAACACCAACTGACAAAATCTGAGACTGAAAATGCAACATAGGTCACAGCCTGTTTTTCTTTGCAGCAGCACAATAAAGCAAAGTTCCACTCCTACCATTGAACTTCCTGGCTTTTGTCATTTTTGTCATCATGTTAACATTGATAAGCATTCAGCAGTGCCAAAGGGGTGTGTGAAAATGATTGCATAAATGCAGTATTGCTATGCATATAATTAATATAATAACAGAAAATATGCACAAGCTACTGCTATACTTGACTTGTTTGACTTTCATTGGGTGAGCTAGAATCTGCACTTAGTTTCAAGTGTTAATATGAAGTGGATATGAGGGAAATGTGCTAATTCTTGGAACCATTGTCCTTCTGAAGAGTGACAAGGTGGAATTTTCTAGGATACTTGAGATTTCAGTCCACTAGTATGATTATAGCATGTTGCAATGCAAAGTGGAATTTCCTATTTAAGAATGTGTCTCAGGTTCTTAAGCCCCAGGCCAATGAAACCTGAGCGTACTGTGAAGGTGAAAATGTTCAGTCTCCAAAGTAAGAGAGCCATCCACATCAATTTGCAGCAGGCTAAGTGTCATCAGCTATGGGAGGCAAACTTACAAAATCTAGCTTAGAGAATTGTACTGCAGAAGTTGCATACTACAGAATGAAGAAATCTGAATAAACAAGTTAGAGGCTTGTAACTAAAATACTCCAACACCATTAAGTCTATAGAAGCATAGGGCTGCAGTGGAGAAGATGATAAAGGAGAAGTAATATCTCCTGCATAACATTAAATAGTGTTGACTGTATTAAGGAAGAAACTTGATTGGCTAATATATGCAGCAGCTGGGATTTACATCAGACCATATATTAGGAAAATTTGTGAAGTAAGCTTCACTTGTGATATTGCAAAACTTTGAGATTTTACATTTGCAAGTACATGTACATACATATATATATACATGTAGTCTGTGTGAATCTGCATCCCACTTCTCCCCATGAGATTCACTGAGGAGTGAGCACCAAATCTAAAATAAAAAATCCCCAAAGCAGCCAAAACTGTCCTGGTACCCACCACTACAATGGCACTGATTGGGCAGACTGATTCATTACAAAGTTAAAAAAAGGCCCAGGCTGTTTCTTAAGTTTTATGGCCTCTGATGATTCTGTAAAAGCACATAGAATATGAATTAAATTATTATAGTGACATCTGAAAGCATCAAAGTTTTCAGATTTCGGGTTTCACTTTGCTCTTCTGAGACAAGTAGTGCAAAAAAACTGCGTTAAAATAGTCTGGCAAAAGACAATTATGTAACATTTATGGAAGAGTGCTCGAAATTGTGATAATACTACATTTTCAAGAGAACTTTAAAACCTTCAAATAAGACCTGTTTGTGTTAATCTCATCTTATTTTCTTTCAAAATAAGGTTAATCATAGAGATAGAATCTGAAAGCAGATACTGCAACCTGATACTTCAATGTATTTAAAGTGTCAATTTAAGTTCTTGTAAAAAGGCATACAGAAGTGAAATTTGTATGGAATCAAAAAAACAAATGGATGGCAGATGTTGCTAATGTCATTAGTAGTACACAAACCCAGATGCAGAGAAGCCCCTATGTGGGAGAACCTGGTATTCAGGCAGTGATCTAGAACCAAAATTTACTGCCAAGGTTATAGAGAATTCTGAACTTCCAGGATGATTTTCCTCCAGCTTTAACAAGTGTTAAACTCCAGATCCAAACTTAAGTGCTTCTTCCATTCATAAAATCTTTTATTATTTGTTGTATAGGTGTAATAGTTTCAGCAACTGCATACTGACAGCAAACATTGTAGAAAATATGTTTTTCCTTATAATGAGAGTCAATAGAACAGAAATCCCTAAAAATGCAATATTACTTTCGATGAACCATGGAGTGACACCTGCTGTTGTCATCATAAATACCTGCTACAGTGGCAAAAAGAAGCTATATTGGCATAATTTAATATATTGGGCATATCCAAACACACAGCCCAGGAGAGCTTTTACTCACAGATAGTTTTCAGTGAATATACACAGGGGTGTTTTTTCAGCTATCGAATTGAAATGGCGTATGCATATTTGGAAAGTAAACTTGTTGTTACAAGAAGAAAACAGGGTGGCGGAAACTGTCAACAAGAGAGCCTCTGGCCTCACTAGAATCCTCAGTTGCTTCTTTACTGAAGAGGTTCACTGAGATGCTGAATACCTGAAGGTCTGCTAGGTTCATAACTTCAGGTTCCCACTCTTGATATTTTTTTTTATTTTTTTTTTGTTTAAAAGATCAAGTTTTCAGGCTACAGATTTCAAACACTTTTATTTAACTGGAAGCTAGGCATAATACATTTTTATCTTCTTCTGAACAGTTTCAATGAAACATTATATATAGCCACTTGGAAATATATGATATATGTTGAGTTTGCATATCTACAGTATTTTTCTCCTCCTTGGTGAATGTCAGGCTCAGCACACACTTATGGATGCCAAATGTTGTGGTGTTCCCTTTTAAAAAGATGCTCTTGTCACTTCCCTCTGACATAGTAGTTCTGTGAGGAGGAAATAAGAGGTTCAGCAGAAGATACATGGTAAGTAAGCATTTTCAAGGAATGCTTTTCTGCATGACAAGTTCAACATTTGAGATTATTTAGCTTTCAGTTGTGCTATTCTGTCCAGCAGAGCAGGATTTGAAGAGAAAGGAATGAGTAGTAGCCAAGTGATTTGTCTTGATTTTGATAAATTCTTCAACAGTCTTCAGGCACAACATGTAAAAGGACTCATTGCTGTAATATACCTGCTTCCACTGTGCTGTTGATTGTGTTCCTGTTACTGGCTTGTCTGGACAGCTAAGCAGAACTAAATAACATACAAACAAACAAAACAGCACAGATATATCTGTCCAGAGGCCAAACATGAGCAAACAGGTAGGTGACATATACACAGGCTGAAAGAGACCCTGGAGATGGGCTGGGAATGACAAACAATAATGATAATAGCAAAAATGGTAATAATACTATAAAATTATTATTGGCACTTACTTTGGAAGCAGGAAGAAACATGAGGCAAGACTCAAATCTACAGAAGATGGTATTATGGCAAACCAATGCTTGTTCCTGGTGATGTGTGCTGGAACTGGAATGTAACATTACTGTCACCCAACAGCCACCTTCCACTTTCATGGTGAAAACTGTTATTCTACAGTGGGATGAAAACCAGGATCCTCTATGCAGATATGGGTTTGACTGCTGTGATTCTAATTTTTTATTAATTACTGCAGGAGTTTTAGAAGATTTTTCTTGCAAAACTGTACTTAAATTTTGACTAAAAATTTTTTACCCATTTCATTACCCAATTAAGTTTTGTTAATGGAGAAAACACGACGTAGAAGTCAGGGAACAGTTTAACACCCCAGGCAGTACTGACATGATGGTTTGTCATGGTTTTACATCTGTTGTGTGTACTTCAAATAAACATCAGATTCCCTTATTTTTCATTTTACCTTTTCCTTTTCTGAAGTTTGACATGAATATGTGTCACTGCTATGTTATGAAATTCTTCTAGGTCCAGCAACACATGAAAAGCTTTGATCAAATGTTTTTCTGTTCTTACAAAGGTCTCTCCCTTTTGTTCCATGTTTTGAAGGAATTGAAAGGCTATGATAGTAGGACAGTCTGTTCCAATATGGAAGAGTAGATGCTTAATATAGCAAGTTTGGGTTGTGGAGTGCAGCATTATGATTTCCCCCTGTGAGAATTTCCCTGTGGTGATATGGAACTGTAGTCATAAGCTTTGTCATTCATAAACTATACCAGGAATCTTGTACAAAAATAGCTTAATTAGGAGGGCTGTCTGACAGATATGCTAGCCAGTAGTATCACCACAAAATCTAGCCAGGAATTTTGTGACAAAATGACCTTTCATCATAGAAAAGTGATTCATCAAACCTAAAACTTTCGGTGGAAATTTTCTCTTTCACCCTACCCTTTGCAGAAAGATTTTACAAGCTCAGGGTAGAAATAATGACAAAACCCGCAAAGTTAGTCAACATTGCTATGATAAGGGAGTTCATCAAAAAAAAGCCACCAGGCCTGGTTTGAGCTGGAAACTCAGCTCTTGGCCTTCCAAATGTCCCTTGCATATCCTGACTTTTCACCAGAGGGCAGCTATTTTGCGAAAATTAAAATACTGTGAAGCAGGGACCTGAACCTTGGTCTTCCATGCCCCTCGTGATTTCTCCTCGCTGTGGCACACAGCAATTTCACCCTGTGATGGTACACTGGCTGCTGAGCTGCTTGAAAGAGAGTGACTCTATCAAGGAGGCTCAGCAATGATGACTTGTACATTCATCTGCACTGAAGATTAAGGAGTTCGCACACCCAGGTGAACCCCTTGGCATCCTTCCTATCTTCTTTCCCCCTCCTGCAGAAGAGATTGAGATGGGAATTTCCTGTCCCCTGTTATTCTTCATCACATGCTTCTACTTTTCAGTATCTGGTAAACATGCAGCTTTTTGCTCCTGAGCTCTACAACAAGATATATTCTCTGAGAAACCTGTGTGTATTGTGTTACCATGCCTGCAAGGAAATGCTCCAGGTGACAAACAACTTGTTGCTGCCTGTGCCAGAAAGAAAATATTTCTGTCTGAAAGCTGCTTTATTCCCTAGTGTGAGGATACCCTGAGAGGAAGAAATATGCATGTGAGTGATCTTGGGACAGCTGGGTTCTGTTGCCAGCATTAACACTGGGAAGCCTGCACAAAGGAATTCTAGATTGCATTTTAATTTAAGCACTGCCTGCACTGTTCCTTGCAGCTCTTTTCATCACAAACCTTTATTTTTTCATTTCTTCTGTAAGCTCCTGAAAAAGCTATTTTATCTTTTAATGTACCAATATCATTTCTCTCTTTGGAAAATCTTTTCCCCTTTGTCCAAATCACTGTTGCTTCTCCATGTTCTATAAGGGTCTTATGAATATGGCAAAAAAAAAGATTATAAATAGTCTTTTCAAATGCAGTTGAATCTTGTGTTAAACCTAATACGTATTCAAATGAACATTGCTGCCCTTGCAGTCTCAGCAATCCTTCAGTCTGGTTGGAGAATTGAACTGTAACACAAAATTTCTCAATAACAACATTTAGGGATAAGGAGATGGAAAGCATGTCTGATACTGAACTTTGCCTTTTTTGAAGGTAAAATAGACTTGACTACATCCATGTCAAACTAGACATTGTCTTGTAAGACCTTTTTGCAACTTGTTTTATAATTTTTTCCCATGACTGGACCGCACAACACATAACCTGGCAAAATATATAATGAGAGGAGAGATCATATTTGCACACAGGCAGCAACATGCACAGTTTTGCCAGTGTGTGCAAAACCTGTATTTTATAAGAAACAATGTGTTATGGAAACAAGCGCAACTTCCCATCCCCACAAGTGCTTCCTACAATTTGAGGCCAGTTATCGATTGAGACATGAGAAGATCTTTAAGGAAAAATTTTTACAGCATGATGAGGGAGGAAAAGCATGATGCCAAAAATAGGCTGCCAGGATTATTATTAGTCTGTTCCCAAAAAATCATAACATCATCTTAAAAGGAGCATGTTTGGATTTTTTTATCTTTTCTTCTGGGTTTTGCATATAAGATTTTGTGCTTGAAGCATTTTGCATCACAGTAAGGATGAGGCATTTTTTAAAAAGGAAAAAGAAAACAGATTTTCACATAATACCTTCAATTCAGATGATGAGATCTAGGAAAATTACTGCATAGTGCAAAGCTCTCAATAAAAATCACAAGAGTTGATAATACAGCCTCCAAATAATGATTTTTTTTTTCACTGCAAGTTTCTATCCAGATAGAAGAACATCTAGAGCTCAGATCCAGCATACAGAATAGTCCCTCTTAAATGCGTGATTTCTTTCCTAACTAAGCAAGAAAACTATTTATTGTCACTTCCATTTGCACTGCAGCAAAATATGACACTTTAATTCATTGTAAGGATCTCATAAGACAGTCTCACAATATCTGTATTTGGTCTACAACAGTAAATTTTGCTTAAGAAAAACAATTGTTATTTGGAATAAGTTCAGCTTCTTTACAGACATTTTGCAGTCTAGCTGTCGGAAGAAGGCTATTAAAATTTAATATTTCAAAAGTGAACTGTATGCTTGGCAGGTATTTTTAGCTTCCAAAACTATTTTTATTGTTTCTCAAAGACTAAATAATATATATTCAATTGGAGAAATTCTTCTTTTGCTTACCACTGAGTGGATCTAGAATAACTCTGTTCTCTTGAAGAGTATCATTTCAGCGTAAGGGAAAGCAGGATTACATTTTGTATGTTTCTCGATTCATTGTATTTCTTTATGTGTACAAATGTATTTCACAGTTTTCCTAGTGTTAGTTAGTAAAGCATATTTTTTTAGTTAGTAAAGCATAGATTTTTTCAATTCTGTCAATTTTGCTTCTCTTTCTCCTGTATTTCATAGAATACTCTCTCAGCACATATTTACCAGTCTGTAATATTACTAGATATGTTATAGAAGTATTTTATTGGCTTCTTAATGTTAGCTGATATAGTAAGTATTTCTTGGTTATTGCAATACTGTATCTCTTTATATATATATATATAAAGGAGGTATTTCACACTTCCATGGTTGGGAGTATTCTTCCATTTTTCTGCAATATTTCATTACAGTGCATTTGAAAGTTCCAAAATTGATTTTTCAGCCTATAATGTGTTTTTTACAGAACTTTCTTTGTTTTAATATTGATTTTACTGTATCTTTGCATCCAAATTTTTTTGTACTTACCAATTTTTTTTAATATTAGATTTGGGTATAAAAGGAAGTGTTAAATCTTGCTCTTTGATGCTACTTGGCCTTTCTGAGTTGCCTCTCCTAGTATGCTAACTTTAGTCTTAAATTGACTTAAAAGTCAGGAAGCTCTCTGGCTGTCAGAAACCCCACAACCAACATTTAAAAATCTACCCATCAGCTTCTCTGTGGTAAATACAGGAGTTGGCATTTTTTTCCCAGTCCTGCATTCCAGGTTTCATCTCTCTTCCTTGATTCCCAGTTTCCTATTTCTTATTCACTACATCCTTCATTATCCTTCAGTTTCTCTTCCACATGTTGTCCTTCTCTTTTTTTCCTATGACGCATTACCCAATTACACTATTCCCTGCTTCTTCTCTTCTAGCCTGCTTTTCTGCTCCCCATTTTCTACTAAAGCAGCATTTAAGAAATGCAGAAGCAAAAGTTTATATTTTCTACTAGGGGCACTTCAATATTCACCTGCAAAGACTTCAGAAAGGTACTGACCATATTGTAGAAATTATAGTAGCTACAGCTGTATTCAGAGTAGTGGGAGAAAATGTCATGTTAGTAAAGGGGAAAAACTTACAGATTTGCTCAGGAGCTAAGTCTCAAGGAAACAGACAGTTGCTACACTTCTGGAAACGCTATAAGCATCAGGAACTCATCTGCAAAATATCCTTTCTCTCCTACTCTCAATTTCTGCAGATAGTAAGGTAGAATGGGAAAAAGTAATGCTCTGTGAAGAGGAGAAAGCATGTATGAACCACAGAGGGAGATGCAAGCTGATGATTTTTTTTAAGGAGAAGACATTTCTCTGGTGCTTTATTCTATTTTTTTTTTCTGTGCAACTAATCTGACATTATACTACATCAAGTATAATAAATACTGAACTGTTTTCCAAAGTACTAGAAACAGGGACTATTTTTGGAATGTTGCTTTCCATAACAGTATTTACCTTATTCATTTCTGCTGTGACATGCTGAAGGGAAGTGACATGTGTAGAGGGAAGGACATGACCAAGCCTCTAAATTAGGGTATTTAGAGTTGCGGATGGGGGTGTGAGACTGCAATGCAGTGGGCCTAAATTAGCAAAATAATTTTTTCTAATTCTATGCTAGGCTTTATCTTATTAGGTAATGTTCAGTTTAGTTCTCACAGAAATCTAAGGGCACATTGTTGTGAACTTCTTATAGTAGCTCACTTTTGCTTGTATAGGTATTTCTGGATTTCTTTTTGCTATCGCTATGAGTCGCTATGAGTCACTATGAGTTTGAAAAAAGGGCTAGATGCAAGTGATGGGTGGAATGAGCTGCTATGTGATTTGTTTCCATTGTATTGTTTAAGCCCATTGCACTAAACTTATTACAAGATTTCATTCCCTAAGTCTGATGGTATGTAAACTCCACATTTATGAGGTGTAGGTCGTACAGTATGGCACTGAATATCAGTTGATCAGTGTAAGTTTTAAATATACCCATTGGGAATATTAATTATTTTAGAATATATTTTGAAACCCCACTTTTACGAAGACCAAAGCATGTACTTCATTTGTTCTAAGTCACTGCATGGACTTCAGAGAAATTACTTGCAGCCTATGCATGTATTTTTGCTAGATTAGGGTCTCCATTAATATTTTGCAGCAATTGCTTTAAAGCAGTTCTAGCTTTTAGAAGTACCTGCAAAACTACTTAATATATGGGACAGATAGAAAAGGAAACTTAAAATTCTTTGACTATGGTTGTCAAACATTTTAATGAACATTTAGTTGGAGGTGACAGAAAGATTATTTGCTCGCCTCTGATTATATTTAGAATAAAAGATTTTGGCTACAATTTCGCAAATAGTAGAAAAGAATATAGTTCCAAGTAGATTTAGCTTGCCCTGAGGTTATAAAGATACAGAGCAGTGCCTCTATAACTGACACTACATGCAGTGGAGAACAAAATCTACATGGAGTATGTTTGGCTAGGTGAAATAGTCATCAACAAACCTAAGTCTTGACTGGCAATGTGCAAAAAAGTGATAGAGATTACACTACTACAGGTTATAGTAATAAAGACAATTATTGGTTATGATATAGAATTATGGTCTGCAGTTAGCTCATGATGATGCTATACAGAGGAATGATATCATATGAAAAGTTATTTGATTACCTCTGATACAGCATTCTTGCAGAAGATCCCATTTTATACTAGGAAATTAGAATATGGAGTACTATTATTAACAGCTTCATTGAATGAAAAGAGCTTACAGTGATGCTGATTTTTTGGACAAAATTCCAGCCAGGCTTTTAAACAGAACTAAGCAAAACAGCATAGTCGAACTCTCTGAACATAGGTAGAAGACAGACTTAAATGTAAGATTTCCTTAGCCAGTTTGGTTCTGAAGGCTTTCGTGGACCGCATGGACACAATGGACTAAACGCAAAAGTCTGCAAGAGTTTGTTCTGATTTTGACCTGTATATATACATGTGCATGTGTATATGGTCAAATGTTTCATTGTTCTTTCCTGCTATATGTTACTTTGTTTTTACACTCAGAAGATGAGGAGGGAGAGAATTCCTAAAGCAGAGTTGTCAGTTAAGAGTGTGTTATTTTAAATGGCATCTTTATTGCATCTGAAAGCATACACTTACCTTGAAGCGTACTGCAAAGTACTGAAATGGATAGAGTCCATTACTTGGGGTAGAAAGTGTAGGCGCCTTCTGACAAGTGCTGTGGGATTGTTAATGACTTGAAGTGAAAGGATTTGGTTTTGCAGCTCGTCCAGCACAGAGAGTACTTCTTTAGCTGAAGGCAGTTGGAGGACTTGGCTCTTTACTCACCACAAGACTTGTACATGTGCACTGTGGGAGTGCTCCTGTTTGGGTGCTAAACATGTAGCTTGCCTTGCCTGGTAAGCCCACAGCTCAGACTGATACTGCCCGGCTCTATAAAACTCAGAGAAGTGCAAGACACTTTCAGGCTTGTTTGTCCTCACCCTTCATGGAGATGTAATTATTTCTTGTTGGAGTAGTTTAATCTTTTTTGCTCTAATTCAACAGTTAAAAACCCCCAAACCAACACATCAAACAAGTAATGAAGATTTCTATCAATGATTTGTATCATCCTATAAACTAAAGGAAATAAGAGATGTGAAAATCAGGCACATGCCAAATTCAGAAAAAAAATCCAGTGTTTTTTGGAGTTCTTAAATTACTAATATAGAAAAATCTCAGGAAGAAGCTGGCTTTGTACAGGAACATGGATGGTATATTTATATTTATGATTAAAGGAACCTTGGTTCATAATCTCACAAAATATTTTTTCTTGTAGACTTAATTCTTTGCCAGTTTAACATTAGAACAAAACCCACCTGAATTGTAATAATATGTTTGAATGAAATATGCTTTATTGTATCAAACAAAAACCATTGAGGTGTCACAGAAGCGCTGTGCTTTAGCACACTGAAATCTGTCTACCAGAGTTTGAATCACTCAATTTTTTCACACTTAAGCCAGCATTCTGTTTGTTATGATTTTTGTTTTAGTTTGCATCCTACTGTAGTTCTAGATAAAACTATGGGAGAAATTAAAAATCAACACTGTGTACAGGTCACAATCTTCATTGGAATATGAGTAAGTGCAACCTGCATATAGGATGGGGGTCGGGGTGGGGGCAATGGGAGGCCTGAAAGTGAAAGTGGAGACAAATGCTGTAGAAATTGTACTTTTGTAGTGTATTATTAAGGAAAGACAATGCATCTAACAAATACTGAGAGTGAATCTGTTTTAAGCACTGGGAGAGAATGTCTTTTCAATTGAAAAGGAAATTCTGTCTAAAGTGAAATAAATGTTAAAGCTACTGTTCTCTTATAAATGATCTCATAAATGAGAGATGAAAACACCTGGAACCTGATAAAGACTGTACAGAAAAAAGGACATAGAAAAACATGCAAAATATGAGATAGAGGATTTATCTTACAAATGCCTATTAGACTGACAAAACAGAAGTTGTGAAATACATGATTCTCGTACAGGCAAGATTTGTGTGAGGAATAATATATTTCACCCCCTTATGATATGGGGAAAAAAGAAATAACCTCTCCCAAACACAAAAGTACTTCATCTGAACTGGAGTAGAAGCATAAAACAATAGCTTGCTGCAATAAATGTGTGCCTTGTGTTAAAAATGCCGAGCCTCAAAAAGACACCCTGGCTCAGGTTTGCTTTAGAAGTAGCTGAAATTTAGCTAAGTCTTGGCACAGCTGTTACAGAGCAGGTACTTCTGTTTTCACGAGTAAAATAGAAGCGACAAAATAAGTTTCATTACAAACTGACAGACTTTCTTTTCTTCATGCTTTCTGTTTTGTCTTTGCATTATTTTATTTTGAGTCACTTTCCCTACTTTAAGAAAGGGAGAAAGCTTTAGCATTCATGGCCAGAAAAGATTTTATTTCCTTATAAAATAATAAAGTTGTGAGACTTTTTGAAAATGGCTTGTGTTTCTTTTGTGGTTCCTTCTGTAAATATTCCAAAGTAGTGAATAATCTTAATGCATCAACTTCGACTACAGTTGCCTGGCAGATGCTTTTATGGTGCCCTTGCTCCGCTGAGGTTACTGGGCTTTTAGATTTCTACTCAGATTCTGTAGAGAATTAGAAAAATGCAACATACGTTGTTTCATAGCCATATTCACGATGAGCAACACAGAATATCACTTACAATTTAAGGATTTATAAAACAGAAAGCTTATTTAACTCCCTTGCTTCAGTGGGTACTGAACTTAAAGCATCCTTTGATAGTGCCTTTTATGATTCTTCAGACTAAAATGTGACAAACCACAATATGAGACATTAGAACTTCTTTTTCATGAGTATACTGGAGTTCAGGCAGCAGTGTTCTCTCAGTACCCAATTACAAAACTGTATAAAACACTGAAAGTAAAAGAAGAACAGAATCTATTTCTAGAACAGTACTTTTTTCCCCTTCTTTTTTACAATCAAAACCCCCATATTGCTGTTGAATTAAAATTCTGTACTTTTGCCAGAA
Organism: Psittacus erithacus; assembly: GCA_009867235.2. Lineage (NCBI taxonomy): Eukaryota > Metazoa > Chordata > Aves > Psittaciformes > Psittacidae > Psittacus > Psittacus erithacus. Next base: position 11,117 of record WYDI02037498.1, on the reverse strand, counting down.
TCACTGTGGAACATGTTGCCAAAAATGCCAGAAAGTCATCCTAATTTTCAAATACAGGTATCTTAATACGATATCCAAATTGCACATTTGGGTACTTACATGGACACTTAGATGTATAAATGCCCACTCTGTGGATCTAAGTGCTGATTTGAGCATACATGCCTGAGATTTAGATATGCCATTAAAACATCTATATTTGATATTTGGCCTATAGTGTGCAAGTGTATTATTAATGTTTAAATAGAGCAAGAGCATATAAGTCAGCTATGCATCTTATATGATTCTGGGTAGCTGAGTGCATTTCTAATGCATACACCTTGGATATAATAAAACACCACTGAGGCTCCCTGTAAATGTACAGACAATGCTTTGCAGTACCTTGGATAGGAAGAACATGAAATGTCTGCACTATAAAATAAAAACAATTTCAGGATACACTTTTACTTCTAAATGCATGCACAACAATAAAGTTAGGAATATAAATACAGCAATAATCATTGAACCTTATTTTTGTTGTGCATAGTTCTACTAGAACTTGAAGAAAGGTCACTTATTGTAATAAAGATGTTCATGGTTTAAGATGCTCCCTAAGCAGCAGTTGCCCAGCATATTGAATATGAAGCATTCCAGACATACCAGACAAATAGCTTCATTCTGTAAGGAATTCATGTCTCTACCAAGCTTTTTCATGCCTTCCCCTCTTGCTCATTGAACAATCTTTTATGATTTTGTGGGGCTTTTCAAGCTTTCTTCCATGAACTCTAGCTTAAGCATAATCTTCTGAGTCAGAATCACTTCAGGCATAAAAAACCACAATTAGGCAGGAAAAAAAAATGCGATCAATCCAACCTCCTGTGGAACTCTGAGCACAATGTGAAAATCTTTGTGTTTGTCTTTTAATTCCAATGTGCAGAAGTGGCTGATGTTAAGCCTGGAGGTGTAATGAAAGTACAGAAAAACTGACAGACTTGAATGTGATTTTAAGTGGAAAAATGTAAAAAAGGAAACTGGAAATGTAAAAAAAAAAGCAAACCAAAAAAAATGTTTGCAGAAAGACTGGTCTTGATGAAGTAGGCACCTGAAAGCTCTAGCACAGACATCCAGGACTTGCATTTCTACAGAAGCCTTGAAGCACACAGATCCTTCGGCCAGGGGGCCCAGGGGCCCTTTGGATGGAGCCCTGCCTGGGGATAGAGAAAAGTGGTGGCTCTTCCTCAGCTGCTGGGTCTCAGCATGAGAAGAATCCCACCGACTTTGCTTAGAGGAGATAAAGAAATCCTCCAAATTACTTTTTTTTTATCTGGAATGGAAATGGGAAGGTAGAGTTTTACCAGGATTTTTCCAAGTATGTTCAATGCAGGTACAACTTCTGTGATCAAAGGCTTCCTGTTCTTTGGGGGTTTTTTTGCAGAATCAGAGTAAGATCCAAAATACATATCAGGTATGAAAAAACAGATATAAAAATGCTTACGAAAACAAGTGTGGACAATGAAATGATAAGGGAGTGTGTAGGAAACCATCAGTCAGCATTAGTTAGGTAAAAAGAAAAATGGTCATCTGAAGCAGGCTGGAAACAAGCACACAGGAGAAGAAAACCAACTATTTTTCTGCTATAAAAAGATCTTACTTTAGTCAGACTCAGCTCAAATTACAATAGAGTGAAACAATTTTAACAGATTCAAGCTACAATTATCTCAATCATACAAGTATAAATTGAGTTAACACTCCAGTATTTGAATCAATGAACTCAAACTATGGGTAATTTTTCTACCATTCAGTTTATGGTAATTGGGAATAAACAACAATTTTTAATATTTTCTGATGCAAACATACATGTCTAAAATACACTACAACTTATTTCAGGCAATAATTTTTAAAAAGGTTGGCACTTAGCTTTTCTGTTCTATATAGCTTGCACAATATTTTAATGTCATCAGGTAATACAGTACCATGTATTGCAAAGCCATATTCAGTTCTGGTGCAAACGAATACAAGTTTTGAGTTTTGCATATATAGAACTTGATAGGTTAGGTCCATTCCCTTCCCTGTACTTGAAAATAATGAACATTTATTTTGTCACTGAAGAAACTGTCAACACTTACTTTGCATAAAGGTGTGTAAAAGAACTCAATGGTGAACAGTAGCTCTGATTAATAAAACTTTAAAATTTGCTTGCAAAACGCTGACTTAACAAGTAACAGCTGTTGCTGAAAAAACATTGTCTATCAATAAAAATAATTACCTTTACATTACAATATTATGAATTTTAAGTTAAGCATCTATGTTTCAGGTAGGACAAGTCCCAAGAAAGTAATTTAAGTATAAATTAAGGATTACACAGTTTCTATAATTTAAAAATCAATGTCTGACTTTACAAAAGGATTATAAACAACTGCATGAATATGAGAGCAATTCTTCAAAAACAGAAATGTGACATAGTAAAAGAGATTTAATAAACAAATGAATCTTACTTATAATCATACTATATGAAACTGCTCTGGACTTTTAGTCATTTGCATACTTCAGGATTTTTCAATTTACTGGTGCTACTGAAAGTTCAAACAGGCTGTCAAATCTTACCTATTATACGTAACTCACAACTTTCATAAGCCAAATAATAACTTTTAAAATATTTTACATGTTCACAAACTACTTTTTTGGGAGGATGATAGGATTTGTGGGATGAAAAGTTTACCTAAATACTATCCACAAGATGGATGAGAGAATTGCTGTGAGCCCAGAAACCTTATAAACCATGTCCTGAGGACACTCACCTGAAACGGAGGAGACCTATACTGAAGTCCTCCCCTCCACGGGTCTTGTCTGAACATTTTCTGCTTTTAATATCTTGCAAAATAGTCAATAGTTTTAAGAGGCAGTAACAGAATGGCTTTAAAACTTCTGGACAAAACTTGAAGGAGGCGATGCTGCCAGCTTCCTCTCCCCTGAAGCAATGCATTATTTTATTTAATGGTGTGAAAACATCCAATTCTTAGCCCTTGAAGCCAAAGGTTTTAAAAAGATAAGAAATGTTGAGGTGAACTGTTCTGGTATAATAATTTGGTTTTTGTTTGCTTTTGGTAGAAACTATTAATTAAACATGACTCATTTGTGTATGGCTCAGACCCAGAAAAACTATAAATTCCTTTTTTCTGAAATATAAATAAATTGCCCTGTTCTATTTGTATCTTACAGGTTGGGAATTGCCAATATCTTCTCTAAATGTGATAAACTGGCCAATAATAGAATTCAGTTAAATACATTCTTCCTGTGCTTGTCTTCCTTGAAATAGAGACAGCCTGCTCTCTGTTTCCTGACCACTGAAGATGGACTGTTGTTGCTACATAATTTGCATTCTTTAAAGTAGGATTACTGCAGTTCTAAAATACGGGTGGGATAAAACAAAATATACTGCGAATGTGTTTCAATCTGAAAATGTTCAATGCGTTAGGCATTTTTCAAATCAATCCAAGCTTTATGAGGATTTTTTGTTGTTGTTTTGGCATTTGAACACGGAGATGATTATTTGTCCCATCTATTATATTAAATGCCTGTATTCTGCGTTCATCCCTGAAAGAAAAAGATTGTGAATAATTTTCTTTGAACAGAAAACTTGTCTGGTGACCTTGATCATATATCACTTCTCTGCATCATGCTTTGCAACACAAACTGTACTGCAATTAGCAAACAATGTAGTCTTATTCTGAAAGGAATATTAAACACAGTTAAAGAGAAGAAAACAGCTTCTTGAAATTTCTAGTCAGTTTACAAAAACTTGGCAAATCCTTTGAAATGTCAATAGTCCAACTTAATGTTGCGTGAATAATCAAAGTTGCATAAGTGATAAAACTTGATGAATATTAATCCAAGTCAAGCAACAAAGCCTCTTTTTTCCACCTGAGACTTTTTTCAGTGAAGTACTTCATTATAATGAAAATTAATATTTTTAAAGATGAATCTGAGGGAACAGAGAAGTGAAGAAACATTTTTATTGAAAATTGGTCTGTTTATAAAGCCTGTTGTTAGAGAAGCAGTAGCTTGAATATGTGACATATTCAGACACGATCAATCTGCTAATTAATTATTAGATGCATTTGACTTTTAGTTTTTTTCTTTTTTCTTTTTTTTTGCTTTTGCTTTCCTTTGGGTCATAAAATTGGCAGAGTGTTTTGTTTATTCACATTTTAGCAACAGATTTGTATTTCAGAAAGCAAGTTCTCATCTCTATTTTTGTCTTTCACAGGGTGTTGGTTCTTTCTGGGGGATGGGATCCAAAGCTTCTTCCAACCGAAATCTTTCCTGGATGGTTATATTCCTGTTCTTGTGTGGCTGACCTTCAGCACCATATATAAAAAGTAATAGCTATTAACCTTGTGGTAATTGCCTTTTTTTTTCTTTTTCCAGGCATCTTCCATGTATTACCTTTGGCTGAATTTTAAATTGTGATCACATTTTGGCAAGTTAAGATTGCTTGATTGCAGTCTATTTAATAAGCATACCGGAGACAATTTTACTCCTTCAACTAATTTCATTATTACATGAATTATTTAGTAGAAGCTATATCTTCTGTTGGTTTACAACAATAATTCAGTTATATTGACATTTTTTGATTCTTAAATGCTCTGTCTTGTTACTCAATGTTCTTTGAACGCAGCGTATTTGTATGGAACATACCAGGTATGCCAGTGTGCAGATATAGGTGATTGTTACCTTCAGATCTTTTCAGTCTGAGATTGAGGTTATGTCAGAACCATTTCTACATTCAGGGAACTTTGATCTTTTCTTCACCTGGCTCAAAGAGTATTTTTTTTTTTTCATGCTTTTATCTGTGCTAGAATGTTTTGAAGCCCTCATACTGGTGAATATATAATCTTCCACGTTAAGGGGGGGGAAACTATTGGGTGTCATACTGCCATCAGAATGGTGTAAGTGGTCTTTCACAAGCACAATGTATGTATGCAAAATTTTCTTGTAACAAACAGCTAAATAGGCAGACAAGTCCAAAAACTCCATCAGCTGCAGAAGGATATTAAGACCTCTTAAAAAAAAACCTAGTTTGGGCTGCTAGTCAAGTCTTTACAATGCTGACAGCCTATGCAAGGCAGAGGAAGATGGTAGGTTAGATGTAATTACTGATTCTTCAGAGATATGGCCCATTATCTCCCACACTCTTTGGACTTTATGCAGATTTGACAATACTACTTTATTTACCTGAAAATGATGCACTTTTAGCTACACCTCTGCTATATTTCCCATGGCACATGTTGCATCTAATTTAGCTCCTCTTCCCTCTGCCATAATCATAAGCAGATGGAAAGTGCATTTGCCTCTGTGGATTTGAATCAACATTGTCTGTCTTGCTTAACACAGGGAAAAAGATAAAGCAAGAAAGAGAGAATAGTACATGCTGAGTGAAAGTGCACAAAATCAAAAATGACAGTTGGGTATCTCTGTCTGATTGAAAGGTCCCAGGGAATGACCTATCATCTTGGATTAGGTCAGACCTGTAGGCCGAGTCAGGGCTCAGTTATTCTGATTTCCAAGGCTGGCAATATTGCTAACCTTACTGTTTACATCACACTTATTGCTGACTTACTGTTGTGTCATAACTGCTTCACTCCCACAGAGCAGCAGGCTGTTGGATGGCAGACAGGAAAATATAAGGAAAACTCTGGGAAAACAAGGGGAAGTTATTAGAAGATGGTTCAAGAAATAAAATCAAAAGCAGGAGCAAAAGTTGCAAGTAAAAACCAGAAGTATGTAACTGAGAGAAGGAACATCAATTGAATGGTTAGATAGATCATTAGCTGACTGAACAGTCTGACTGTTTAAAAACATACCATTTATCAATGAGAGAAACATAATCAGCAAGGGCCTTGGAGAAAGGAGAAAGCATGGTTGGAGAATTTCAGGATGCCTTGAGACACTTTACCAGTGAGTGAGAAGTCTTATCTTGTTTTCATCTTGTTCCAACAAGCTACAGCATTTCAGATGTGATTTCAATGAGTGCGCAGCATGACTAAGCTATATCAGGGCATGGGAGTGAAAATTATACTGCCTTGTATGAGAAAGGAGGTATACTTTGATAGTTGAAGGGAAATTTCTCAAAGCTGAATTGCGGGAGGGAGTAGCTTTAAAATCTTCTAGAACTGTTTGGAGAAGCCAGTGTTATATTTCAGTAGTCTAAATCATCTGTGCAAGAGGTGTTTTATTGCTTCTTTGGAGACATTTCCTTTGCTCTCTACATTTCTATTTCATACTCTTTGCTAGACAGAACTTGAAAAGAATTGTGAGTACTTCTTGGTAGTAGAGCTGCCCTTTGAGAGGAAAAAAGCTCATGAGGTTAAAGCTCAAACCTGGGGAAAAATGCATTTTTAGAAGAGGTATTCCTGATTCTGATCTGAATTGCACCACAGATATATGACAAATTTATTTATATGTCAGTCCAAAACCTTTAAAACAGAAGTAATTTCTTCCAGAATGCAGAAAACTAAATGGCTTTTTTTCCCAGAAAGGAGGTAATTCAATGGTGAAAGAAATAAAAGTGCTCATGGGAGACTTGTTACCTAGAATAACACACTGATGGGTGGTAGGAAGAATTAATGACAAAAAGAATGATGCAACAGCTTAGAGATTTAAGACAAAGTTGGTTTGGTTTCGTTTTTTGTTAAATAAAGAGAGGACAGGAGGCCATTCAGTATTTCAAAAAGATCTGTGATTTCCTCAACATGTAAGTCAAATATATCTTATTTTGCTGGATTTTCAGCTGTCCAAATAAAGCACTGGAATTTAAAACAAGCAGAAAGCTATAAAATGTTTTCATAACCAATATTAAGGAAAAATCTGAGTTTGCAGGATGTGGCTGATATCTTGTTATTCTTTTACACTCATTAGCTCTAATGTTCTTCACAGGGCACTGAATTAGCACACTCACTACAATATGGTGCAGATTTAGCCTCTGTATTTTATTTTTCAGTCTGTCTATTCTCTGTGAGCTGAGGTGCTTTCAGCACAGCTGATCATGCTCTTAAAACGCCATCTTTCTTGATCTCTTGAACCTTTCATGGTTGCTCTCCTACCTCTTTAAGATCTGTCTCCCAAAGAGCTGCCAAAAGCCCTTGATTGGCTTTTCCCTCTGTGTTACAGAAAACAAAGCTGATTCCCTTGTCTGTCATCTTTTTGCATCCTTGAGTGGTGCTGCCTTAAATTCAGATAACAGTTTTTTGGATCAGAGTCCGTCATTTCACCTGTTTGTGCTCAGGGCCTCAGTAGGTTGGAGGCTACTCCTTTGCTAGGTTTCCTAGGCATTTTGGTAATGCAATGTATTAACAACACTCATAAGTCTAAGGTCTTTTCCAGTCCACAGGGAAGGGAAATGAATACAACTAAGTAAATGGACAACCGAAAATAAGACAAACCTCCCAAGTAACAAGGAATTGACAAAAAAAATGTACTGACTGTGTAATTAAGAGTAGAACCAAGTGGAAATACTGCCTTCAGAATATATTGTAGAATATAACTCTTTATTGACTTCGTCTATATATATGTCTTAGAAGGCTCTAACTGCTTGTTACTTGACTAAATTTTCATGAAAAAGATGACGTGATTTACAGAAATCCTTTCAAAAATTCCTGTTAGTTTTTAGTTGAAATATTGTCACCTCTACTGAAAAGTAGAACACAGAGATAGCCCAGTTTTTCCAAAGCTGTACCTTCCCCTCTCTTTTTATTTTGTTTTTTTGGCTTTCTTCCCACTCCCAAAACTTACATAAGGCTGTATCTGAAGAGTTATGTTCACAGGGTGAGACATTCTGCTTTGCAGATTTTGCTCTACAGGACATTTTCTGGATCAATGACTTCCTCAAGAGAGTGTGTGCACATTTACGAAGTCTTGTCCTGTCCCCTGCAGCAACCCAGAAGCTGAACATACTCTACAAATGAAAGAAATGCAAACCTGAAGTACAAATGAAGGTTTGCTGGAGTTGGAGCACCCTGATGCTGCAAACAGGTTACCAAATTAGTCATGCAGCTGAATGTGCCACCTTTTTGCTAACAAAATATCACTGTGGAAGTAGGCTAGTGAATCACTGACTGACAGAAAAAAGTATAAGCCAAGACAATTAATTAAGTAGTCAATAGCAAACTCATTCCAAATGTTTGCAATAAGCAATATGACTGAGTGTGTAGAAGCAGCATTACATTTAAACCCCAGATACTTATCAATACTGGTAGAAAGCACTCCAAGAAATTGGATGTTGTTTGTAGTGGATCATTTCAGCAGTGATTCATCAAATGCTATCACATATATCTGACAGAACTCAAAACTGGCAAATGTTCTAATGGAACATAATAACAACGATGAGTCGTACATTTGTAGCACTTAGTAAAAAGAATTCCAGGATTGACAAATTGGAGTGGCAATGTTGGCAGACTTAAAATGAAGCATTTGTACAGTATATACAGTACTCAGAGATGTGGAATAGATTCCAATATGAATTGCAGAGAGGTTTCTTAAAATCTTTCCAAAGCTTCATGCCAAGATGGTGCCTGATTTTTATCCTGTCACTCAGAAACTCCTTTGCATCTGTTGTTTCAACGTGTGAACAGTGACCCGGTTCAAGCTGCTGCTAAAACTTAAGCATTAATTAATAGGGAGAAAGCTAGTTGATGGATAATTAAGAGCAGAGTAGGAAATTCTGGACAATGTATTTGCAAGACTGCACTTGGAAGAAAGATGTAGTGTGGTTTAAGAAAATTAAAACCACTTTGAAATGAAATGAGATATTTCAGCAGAAGTATCACACATTTCAATCAGCATGGAAGGCTTCAACCTTTCACCTTCCTGGGAAATTCACTGTAATCATCCCAGCTGCTGGACTGGCCTTGTACTTGACTCAAAGTTGCATCTCCTTTCTCAAGGGCACATAACCAAAAAGCAATTTTTAAAGGGCCCTAGCTCTTCAGTGCTACTTATAATAGCAGGTATACAAGAGGTGCAAAACTGCTAATCTGTCTCTTCATGTAGACACCCCCTATTGTGGAATTAACAGAGGGGCTCCCTTACACCAGTATGCCCAGAGCTCTCAGCTGAATATTAAGCTTGTGCTACAGGAAAGTCCCCTTTCATCACTAAGAATTGCTTGAGGCACAAGACATGCACAATTTCTATGTGGGCCTGTTGTCTGGAAGTTGTCTTAAATCTATTTATCAAATACATTTATTTCTTTGTGATATCTTCTAAGAAGACACATTATGTTGTGCTAATCCATTGTCCTTCGCCATTTTGTGCCTATTAGAAATTCTTCTTTGAAATTATTATTTTTACCTTCTCTTTTCTTATTTAGCTGTGGCTGAACATAATAGGGCAGCAATCCAGATCAGAGCTTTCCACAAAACAAATGCAGTCTCATATGTAGCACAACAGAAAATATTTTCTAAATTTTTATATCTCTGGAGATTCTTTTTATCTCCTGTTTACTTCACTTTAAAATACAGTTTCACGAATGGGATTGTCTGATTTATTTTTTGAACAGCTGAAGTTGATCAAGTGGAAAAACTGTAGCTATACACACACACAAATTAGTTTACATTTATTCAGGTTTTGACTGACATGTAAAATCACGTTAAGTAATGATTTTACTCAAAGGTACTAAGTACAGAAAAAATACCAGCCACAAATCTCTAGGAAATAATTCCAAGCATTTTTTGATTAATAACCACTAGTTTACTGTGCTGTACAGATGCCGAAACACACGAAGGCACAATTACCAGAAGGCATGAGGAAGGCTCTAGGATTATGAGTGAACCAGCCACATTTACCTGGCCACATGATACCAGGACATGCACAGAGGTGGGAAACAGAATTTTCTGAGAAACAGCCCTATGGACTGCAACAACTGCTTCTTAAACCATTGCTGCTGCTTCCTTCATAGATCTCAGTCTTAGAGAAGAAAGAAAACAAGGTCTGAACACATTTATAAAAAATCCCCCAATATAACTCAGCAAGTCCTTTTATGACATATTCCTCAACCAGTGCCATACGCAAACATCCACACACATGTTATAAGAATGAATTTCAGGAATGAAAGAAATAAAAATGCTATGAAAAATAAAGATGCGGCCTACCTGAACAGAATAATTGCCTACGAACTTGCATCTTCTTCGCTTACTTTCTTCTAAGTCCTAGCACTCCATTTTTAAAATTCACTTTCAACAAAGATGTCTTGATGGTCATTAGATATTGAATCCATTCTGCAAGGAGGATGGTTTCTCTTTCTGCAGACGATGAACTCTGGCAGAGCTAATTCTGGTAGTCACATCAATGTGATATTCCTCAAGCATTCCTGCAGCCTTCCATCATGGAAATATGTAATTTTACATTTGAGATTTATATTTGAGTACAATTTACATTCCAAAAAGTGAGTGAAAAATAATTTTTTATTCTGCTTATCTGAGGAAAATACAATTGTTATGTTACTTCAACTCTTTTTCAGGTCAGTACTCTAAGTTTTCTTTTGTGCAGCCTGGTGCTTGCTGTCAGATTGAAGCAGCTGGGTGATATTTTGGCCACAGGTGCTGGGCTTCTGCTGAACTGAGAAGAAGCAAAGAGTCAGGAGCTGCCTACTCAGAGGGGGAAAAATCCCACCACAGTGAAAAGGCTCTGATTTGCAGAAGGGGCTGGATTTTCTCCCTGGTGACAGGCAGAGTCTCCTGAATCACACCTCCCTCTGTAACTTTGCCATAGCGGAGTGGCAGAGACCTGGCCCACTGCAGCATGCCACTGAGCTCAGCAAGGTGCAATAGGCCCTCAATTCAGGCTGGGAGAGGAGCAGACCTGGAGCCTGCCTCTTCACACAGCCTGCAGAAACAGAGAAGCGGTTCCTGCTGAGCTCCTCCAGGACCCCTGCATGAAACCCCCTTGCAAGGAGAGGCAGAATCATCACAGTGTGTTGGTTCGTCATCTTGCCTCATTGTTAGCAGCTCTGGCCAGGGGGGCCATGTACGTATCAAAGCAAATAGCTCTTTCCAAGATTTGAGTAGGCACTGTCCTGGGTTCAGCAGTAGCAGTCATTTTTCTCCTTCTTAGTAGCTGGTGCAGTGCTGTGTTTTTGATTTTTT
>WYDI02037497.1:0-18856 GCA_009867235.2 Psittacus erithacus | reverse complement strand
GAAGGACAGGTTGTGGGGGGAAAACAAGCAGGCTACATGCTTTGTCTAATTTACAACTAAGCTTAAACCACAACAGGCCCAAAAGAAAGCTGAACTGGTTTTCTCCACTTAGTGCAAGTCTCTAAATAACCTCAAAATTCTGTTGTTAAGCTGTAAGAAAGGAACTGGCCTTTCTACTAGGTGAGGTTTCCTCTCCTTTGTGACAGGGGCTGACCTGGGAAGGTTTTTCAGAGAGTGTGTGGGACCTCCATTGTGTGCAAGTCTGCTCCTGTGTGCCTGGCTGTGACATGGCAGCTTTACCAAGTGCCCTCCAAAAGTCCTCTCTGACATAAAGAACTTTTATGACTCTATGACTGTCAGTGCAGCCTCAGAATAGGAGTTTTTATGGGTTATCACTTTACTGCCCACTCAAATAGGGCCCTACATAGTGAAGAGAGACTGTTATCCTTAGGCACTGAAGCTGAAGGTTCATGGGGTCAAGGAGCTATGCATGCCAACTTACAAGAAAGGTGTAAGGCAAAGGTTATAGCATGGAGACAAAACAAAACCATTATGAGTGAAATTCCAGGGAATTTGTATGAAGGTATGGATTTTTACTAAAGAGAACTTGTTTTTGGACCAGGTAAGGGTCTCAGTGGGGAGGGCAAATGGCAGCAGAAGAGCACTTAATAGCTTTACGTTGTGTTCTTCCATTCCTCCTTTGTATTTAAAAAAAAAAAAAACCACAACAGAAAACAGACAAAAACTGACTCAGTTCATCTATTCCCTTCACAAACCTCCTATTTAGATTTGATCAGTATACTTAGATTAGGTCAATCAGGCCACTCAACTAAACAAATATATAGGGAAAAGGTCTAACATTCACTCTCTGTGGTTCACCTTCACCATCTATACAGTAAACTTGCAACAAAACAGCAATAATTTGAATGATATAGATGAGAATTACTACCAATATTGCCTGATAATAATTTGAGACAGTTCAGTTAGTCATTAGCTTTTTCTTTGTTGAATAATTGTTGTGAAACACTGACATTCAGCCAATTGTGATCCTTTTTATCTTGTTTTAATTCTATTTTGATAATTATGAACAGTTGCTCAAAGGGCAATTCAGCCCAGGGAATGTCTCTGAGATAATTATTTGAAAAGGACTGATAGCAGTCTTTATCCCTTGTGACCAGAAATGGCATAAGCACCCTTGCTTGCCTTACACCAGGAAAAGTCCCAAAACATAAACCTGTTAAAATTGAGGTACCCAGTGGAGTCTAGCTCTGGGAAGATCCAAAATCCTCTTGTCACATCAGAATTAATTTTTTGCCTCCTATATCTAGGAAGATATAGGAAGCAAAATGATGCATCAAGAGGAGGCAAAGTTGTGTGCTTTGTCAAACCTGGGACATTTTTCTGCAGGAGGGTTTTAGTCTGTGATGGGCTATGAGAATGGACAGCGCTCTGCAGCCATAAAAAGGCTTTTAAGGAAACAGCATCAGTCTGCAAAAAAGCAGAAAAAACATGTGAACAGAATAATTATTTTTCTCTATACAGAGAAGTGTTACTTCATGACAGCAACTTCTGTGAACATCTTAGTGGTACAAGGCTGAGGCAGAGGCAGAAACAGGACAAGGACTGTGATAACGAGGGACCTGACATACAGATGGGATGTGGTGTGGCTGGAATAACTGAAACGTGGTAAGACAGCTCGTGTGACCTGTGCGCTGCGACGGATGGGCAAAATCTCCTCAGCAGAGGCTGGCAGGGATGATAAGGAGGGGTGGCTGTCTTCGTGAGAGAGCAGCTGGGGTGTGTGAGTCTCCCCTATGGGATGCGTGACAGATGAGTGAGAGCAAGTAAGTCAGGGCTGCAGTAGAGGGCAAGGAAACAGATGATGCCATGGGGGCCTACCTGGTCTCTGGCCACAGACTCCATTTCTCCTGTGGGACTTCAACCTCTCTGACTTCAGCTGAGAGGGAAGTGCATACAGGGGGGGTCTCTGGAGTGTGTCAGGGATAACTTCATGGTACAGGTCCTGGAGGGGCCAAGCAGGTCCAAGGCAGAGCTGGACCTGCTGGTGAGTGGAAAGAAGGAGCTGCTGGGGAGGTGGCAATCAGAGACAGGCTTGGCTGCAGTGATGTAGTGATGGTCAAGACCCAGGGGAGGCTGAGGGTTAGAGAGCAGTAGAGAACAGATCTAAGACTTTAGGAACAGAAGGAAACTTTGGCATGTGCTAAAGAAAAACTAAAGTAAGGGAGTGGGTTGAGGGTGCACAGCACAATGTGCACTGATTCAGATTGTCAAGGGCCCCACCATGACAGCAGCCATAATGCTTTTCCATGGGACAGAAAATTCAGCACACTGATAACATCAGATGAAAAACCAAATAGCTACTTTTAATTAAGCAAAAAGTACAACCACATAATCAGTTCTGAGACCTGTACTATAATTTTGCACTTTAAATTGCACCCCTGTAAAAAGTTTTGCAGGAACAGAAGTATCAGTTTTCAGTATCTTCACTCCCTCCTGCAGCCTGAGCTTCTCAGTTAACTTCCTCAAGATGCACAGTCAGCAGATGACTCCAATGGTGCTTTACATGTATTATGTATCTCTGTCAAGAGGTGCTTGAGGTGTAGCAGAAGTGGAGATAAGATTGGACAAAGCCATTATCACTTGAAAAAGGAGGAAATACATATACAACCACCATAGTTGTCTATAGTACTTTGAAAAGGGGATGTGCTATGAAAAGTATTGAAAGGAAATTTGTTAGGTATAGTGTCCTGGGTTCAGCAGTAGCAGCCATTTTTCTCCTTCTTAGTAGCTGGTGCAGTGCTGTGTTTATGACTTTCAGCCTGAGAACAGTGCGGATAACACCGATGCTTTTTAGCTACTGCTTAGGATGTTTACACTGACCAAGGACTTTCTGAGCCTCATGCTCTGCCCTGGGAGGAGGGGAAGCCGGGAGGAAGCAGAGACAGGACACCTGACCCAAACTAGGCAAAGAGGTATTCCATACCATAGCACGTCATGTCCAGGATGTAAATTGGGAGCTACCTGGAAGGGCTAGCTCTCTCTCTCTCTGCTCAGTTGGCGAGTGGTGAGTGGTTGTATTATCTTCCCTTGTTATTTCCGTTATCATTGTTATTATTGCTGGTAGCAGTAGTTGTTTTGTGTTGTACCTTAGTTACTGGACTATTCTTATCTCAACCTGTGGGAGTTACATTCTTCTGATTCTCTTTCCCATCTTTCCGGGAGTGGAGGGGAAGAAGGTCGGGGAGTGAGCTAATGACTGTGTGGCTGATTTGGTGACTGGGCTTAAACCACGACAATTACAAACCTATATTTGAGTACCTGGGTTATTCCTTGATTCACCTCACATTAAGATACACATGCAAAATATATTAGCTGTATTTTTCTGTAAAGGTAATTTTTTTTCCATTGACACTTGGAAGAACTTCGATAAGTAGCACATCATTATCAATTTGCTTTTTACATTTCAAAAGCCAGGTAAAATTAATCGTACCTGTAGCTTCTTTCTTCTACCTTTGGGAAAGGTCTTCCCACAAGACTATGAGATGCTTGCAAGGCAGACGCTCATAATTCGCAAGGACATGTTTTAATAAAAGTTGCTCACAGGAAAGGTATGCTTTCCAAGTGTGCTGGAAAGGTCGAGGTGAGACAGAGTTTTGCTGTTTGGCCACGCCACAGGGAGATGAGGAGCACAAAAGTAGGCGAAGTCAAGCATAGTAGAGAGTATAGTGTTGAGGTTCTCTTAGCCTCTGACATCTCTGGAGCTGGGCTGGGGAACTTAAATGGACTTTCATTCAGACAGGCCTGAGATGAAAAGAGAAGAACAGCAGCTTGATGTCATCTGTGACTCTGTAAGTGTAAGCTGATTTGAGCAGGAGGGATTTCCATTTCTTGTTACACAGTGCTCAGAAATGAGTATTCTGACTCTAAATCAAGATATTTTCTTCAGATTTCTTGATTTGGAGATTTATTCTGCATTAGAAATGTAGCTTTGTGTTTGTCAGCTCAAGATTTAAATCAGAAAAAAACTGAATATCTACCATAAAGTTTTATTTGATACCACAAACCTTTAATCGACTTTTTCTCATTAGATTTCAGGTATGTAAAAGCAGAAGTTAGAATAAGGAAACTCACAAGGTTTTATTACTCTCTCTGGAATCACAGTGGTTGATACTAATTAAAGGTTGCACCTTTTCATCCAAAAAGTCCAGAGAAACCAGTATATGAGGGTCCAGTTTCAATCCAGTTCAATTTTTGATCCTGTAGTTAGTGTTGGCTTATATAGCAGTGTTTATTAATAAAACAATAGTCCAATGGTAAACAAGTTTAATACTAGGCATGAAAGTTTGATATTCTGTCTTAAATGAAAAAATATGAATTCTATAATGAATACTTAATTAGGACTGTGATCTGAATACAAGGACCAGAGCCCCTACCACTGTGCAGACAAGCCAGAGTGAAATGAATTACTGTCATGCAGGGGGTGATATTAATGGTGTCCAGCTTTATAAATGAATCCAATTTTAAGCCACTTTAGTTGCTATCATACTGAGAGAGAGTGCAACATGCCTAACATATCATTTCTATACTGGCTGAAAACAATTTTAGTTTGCAGATGTTTTCCTGCATTAGATATTTCTAAGTAGCTGCTGTTACAGACAGACATCATTAAAAATAAATAAAATGATGATCTTTGCTTTAAAAAAAAAAAGGCAAAACCACAAAGACCAAAACAGCCATATATTAATAGATGAGTTTTGAGCTGAACTCCGATTTTCCAAGCAGCTGAAATTGCAACTGATGCTTGCCATAAACCCTTGCTATTTGGCCACTTCTAGTCTACCGCAGTGCTGTTTTGCCTGACTGATGGTGTGTGCCGTGCAGGATATGTCATGCAACTGGTTTTGCAGCTGATGTGACCCTCTCAGTAAGAACCTGTGCTTTCTACTTTACTTGCAGAAATTTTAATATTCCCACTTGAGGGAGCAGTCATGCAAAGTCTTATACCTGTGAATAGCTTAAGACGCATGAGTATTTCTTCACTGATTGCCCAAGCATTTGCTGGATTCAAATACATCATCAGGGTTTTGGTTTAAATGTGTATCCTAATGTCTGACTCATTTAAATCTTCCAGATTGTAGACATTATTTTCACTTGTAAAACAGGTTTTCTCACTTATATAACTGGCATTTCTCCCCACCCCTGCCAGCAAACACCCAGATAAATATATTACAAAAAGGCAATGTCAGCTTGCAGCCAGCTTGAAAGCAAAAACCTTTGGGAACGATGAACAGCTCAGATGGCTAGTAGCAGTGCAGATGAAACCATTCCAATTACAGCATAGAATAAACAGGCAAACAGGAGAGCCAAGCAAGGCCATATATTTTAAAGACTTCTGGTGAGCTGTTTGGAAGTACACAGTGTAGACATTCCTCTGCTTCCCATGGGATCGGTGCAAATTTCACTGCTGACTCCAAGAAAAACTACAGACTGGTAAGTCTCGCACCATTGCCCAGCAAGACCATGGAGCAGATCCTCCAGGAAACTATGCTAAATCACTTTGATAATAAGATGGTGTAGGTGAGAGCCAACATCCTTCATTAAGGGCAAATTTTGCCTGACAAATCTGGTGGTCTTCTATGCTGGGGCCATGACACCAATGAATAAGATGAGCAACCTATGTCATCTACCTGGACCTGTGAAAAGCATTTGACACTGTCCTTCATGCCATCCTTGTTTCTAAATTGGAGAGGCATGGATTTGGTGGATGGACCACTTGGTGATACAGAACTGGCTGGACAGTCGCACTCAGACAACTGTGGTCACAGAATGGATTGAGAGCAGTACTGAGGAGAAGGTCTTGGAGGTATCGGTTTACAAGAAGTTAGACATGATCTTGCAATGTGTGCTTGCAGCCCAAAAAGCCAACCATATCCCAGTCTGCACCAAAAGGAGCATAGCCAGCAGGCCAAGGATTGTGATTCTCCTCCCCTCCTCTGATCTTGAGAGACCCCACCTGGAGTGCTACATACTGCTCCGTGGCCACAAAACAAGAGGGACATGGACCTGATCGAGTGATTCCAGAGAAGGGCCATGAAGATGCTCAGAGGGCTGGAGCACCTCTGCTCTGGGGATGGGCTGAGAGAGCTGGGCTTGTTCATTCTAGAGAAAAGACAGCTCCAGAGAGACCTTATCACAGTCTTCCAATAAATAAAGGGGTCTGACAAGAAATCTGGAGAGAAACCTTTTGCAAAGGCCTGTAGGGATATGACAAGGACAAATGAAGACAAAATTACTTTAAGGTGAAAGAAGGTAGATTTAGATTAGACATTAGGAAGAAATTCTTTGTTCTGTAGTGGGTGAGACACTGGCACAGGTTTCCCAGAGAAGCTATGTGCTGTCCCTGGAAGTGTCAAAGGCCAGGCTGGATGGGGCTTTGAGCAACCTGGTCTAGTGAAAGGTGTCCCTTCCTGTGGCAGGGTCTTGAAACTGGATGATATTTAATTTCCCTTCAAACCCTAACTTACTATCAATTCTGTTTGAGGTTTCTCTGAGTCTCTGGCTGCCTTTGTATTGCAAATGCTGACATTCTAATGCCCATGCATAGCAGAGATGAGTAGAATGTTTTTCGGTCTGGTTAAGGGACTAACTCTAAACTCACAGACCTACCACCATAATAAAATACATTCTTCACTTTTTCTTTGCCAGAAATTTTTTGTTTTGAAAGAAAAGGACAGGCTTAAATAGAAAATGAATGGGCCTTTCCAATATTTTCTTTTTCAAGGCAAATAACTTTGTAAAATGGATGATAATTTCTTTAGAATACAAGAACTATGGCTAAAATAATTCTGATTTTAACATTCTCCTCCTCTTTTTCTGTCAACAAATGTTTTGACAAATAAAAAGAAGTGGATTTTGTTTCTTTTTTTTCCCCATCATTTCTGTGTGCAAAAAAATATCACATAGACTGAAAAGTTTAATTTGTCTCAGTGAAATGAAAAAAAGATAATTTCTCTGAGCACTGGATATTTTTTTCACCTGATTAGTAAAAGGGTGTTTAATACTTCTAGGTCAGTGATCTGAATTGAGATTAGTTAAGTAGTGTATGTTAGACAGAAGTTCATTATTACTTTTTTGTCATTAATTACTGGTTTTGGTTGACTTGTGTGAAATGATTAAGAGCTTCATTCAGAGTCTAAATTCCACCTCTGGTCCTGTGCATAACTTCTCCTCAGCTACCTCTTTCAGATGTTTCCTGCCACTGAGGCTTAGGTGAAATTTTGGCTACCACAATATAAGTCTTTCAAAGGAGACTATAAGAGTTCAGTGCCTAAATGCCACTGGAGCTTAAAAAGATCAAAATTTCTCTCCAAAAGAAATTCTGTGTAACTTCAGATAAAGCACTCATGTTAATCTTCTACACTGGAAGTAACGGTGTTTCCTAATGTTTGCTAAATGTTGTGAGTTTAAATACATTAAAAATGCTGAAATATTTCCTGACCACTGTATAGGTACACTGAAAACAGGATTAACTTTTCAAAACTCTCAATATTACTAGACAACTCTTACAGAACAAAGAGGAGCAAAACTCATTTCAGTTAATTGCAGCCACCCAGAATTTGCACACCTAAACTAAGAAGTTTGTCTTGGCTCCCTCAGTACTGAGTGAAGAGACACAAACATCTCCAGAGAATGATTCATCCCATATGCCTTATGTTGTATTTTTAGGATAAATGCCTATATCTTCCAATTAAATACAGAGAAAGCCTATCTGAAATAAGCTTTTAGAATTTTAAAATTATTTAAGCTCATTCTGCCCCATAAATATTGGCTCATCTTCATAATCTCTTGCACCAAGAATATCTGAGGACTGCAAGGAATAAAAATACTTTCCCTCTATAATCTTTACCACTCTCCAAAAAGTGACCTCTGATTTGGTAGATAAGAGGAGAAATTCGCACTTTCATTTGTTTATTTTGTACGAGTGTGGCTGATAAAGAAGCAGCATTTTCCAAAAGAAGAAATGAGTTTTTCTCTAAGCAATAATAGAAAATATAGAACTATCAGATGATATCTGGAAAAATCACACAGAGCATAACTGTGGAACAATGACTGTTTAATCCACATTTAATTTGTGTCACCATTGTATATTGATTATCCATTATCCTCATGCAAATGGCATGACTTATCCATTGAAACAGCTGTGCATTGTTTTTAATTTTAAGCAAATTCTTTTAGCGCTTCATGAAAGGTGTCAGATTAACAGCCCCAGGGACTGAAGGCCTCTGTTTATCCACAGAGCATATTCGAGTGATAATGATGGATCCACTCAAGCAGCTGCCTCAACTGTTATTTATCTTAAGGGTTTTTCCACTGCTCACAGGGCCAAAACGTCCCCTGTACAAATGAAAACTAAGCAGACTGGGCCCATAGGTGGAGAATGAGGGTGTTTAAATCACAGTGTCTCCAGGAACTTGAGAGCTCTTGTATGAAGCCAAGGAAATGGAGATGTAAGGAGGCAGTCTTGGAATGAAAGACATAGACATATTTTGAATTTTGCTTGCCATTCTCATGGCTCCTAAAAAGGTGATTAATCAGAGTCAGAAAAGAAATGCAGGAAAAGGTGACAAAGCTGATCTGTGTTTGTGGATGGGTATTGTACAGGAAAAGACTCTATAGTCAACCTTTGAAGCTTGGGAAAATTATGACTCTGTCAGGTTTCTCACAAAGGCCTGTAAAGCCATGTTCAGAATGGAAAAGGGAAAGGGAACAGTATATCATTAGTCCCTAAAATACAAAAATCAGATGCTATCCAGGAGGTTTCTGGACAATAATGAAACAAATGAAGGTCATTTTCATGCAACACAGATTTTAACCGAGTTTCTCATCACCAAAGGACGTTTTTGAGGCTCCAAGTGGATTAAAAAAGACAGCAGGCAAATCCTGAAAGAACTGGTTTTGTGGGATGTTATCAAAGACTGTGCAATGGATATTAGCTTCAGCTCAGGAAGTGCTAACACCACAAGCTGCCAGATGCTGGGGGAATGTGTGAACAAGAAATCTCTCTGTTTGTTTTGTCTGTCTTATTATTTCTCTAAGTGTCCTCTACAGCTCTCTTTTGGAGAGAGGATCCTGCCCTGGAGGATTCTGGTGTAGACAATCATTGATCTCAGAAATCACTGCCTCATTTATGGTGAAGTTTCTTTTTATCCTGGTAGGAAATGATGGATTGCATTTCTGTGCTCTGACTTGTCTTCTAGATCTTGATTTTCCTTCTCTATAGAAATTAATTTTCTCATTGGAATAAAAAGACTTCATGGTCATTACAGTCCCTTAAGAAGATACTGAAATAGAGATGAGAAGAGAAAACTCTTTTTCATGCACCAGCACTATTTTGGGAATGATTAGGTGAGATGTAGGGAAGAGATTACTCTGGGAGATGCTGACCCATCTGCTCTGTAGTTATATGCCACTGTATGATCCCTTACCATTCTGGTTTTGCTCAGAGCTACAATTTCTGATGGGGTTTGTTAAATAAGTCACCTTGGAGCTGTCATTAATTACAATTAGAAAAACATTTATGACTGCAGTATAACTTATATTGGTCAACGCACTGAGAATATGGGTTTGAAAGTGTGGATGAGAAACCTGACTTTAAGATAGATGTTGACAGGAAGACACTGAAGATACTTGAAGAGAGTAGATACAGACACAGACACACTGTATTTAGTATTACAGCTCCTTATAGTTCTTTACAGTTCATTATTTCATTTTAAACAAATCTGTATGTATATGTGACTGTGTATGTGGTTTGAGGGAGAAAAGAGAAACAGAAAAGATTCTTGCATAATAGAAAAGGTCCTAAAAATGAAAGCATATGAAGGATTTCTGTATCATCAGTCCAGTTATGTTTAGTCTCAAGCCATTTCCAAACTAAGAGCTTGCTAAGGAGATAAGACATTAGTTTCTCCTTTTTCGGACAATGATAACAAGAAAGGGGAATAGCTTGTCTCCATAACTCTGCACATAATCAACAACACTCCTGAGGTGTTTCCAAGGCATCAGTGATGGCAGATTTCCAGGTGGGATGCCTGAGGAGATCCTTGATATTTTCTTCTATTCCATATCCTGGGTACACCAAGATCTTTTCAACTACAAATCAAGTTTTCCAGCCCCACTCAATCCCTATCTCCAGTTTTGACTTTCTGTCCTTATTAAGAGGCTTACTTTTGAGTGGTTATTAAAAAAATAAATAAAGTGGTCAAAGGACATTAATATGGGAGGCTGGAGGCTGGATATTCATGCATTCTACTGTGTTGGGGTCACCAACAATGTAGCTACAGTTTAGATTTAAAGATATGAAGAGTATTCCAGGAATGATATACTGCAGAATTCTTTAATATATATCTACAATACATCATCCCACTATAAAAGAATATTTCCTATTCATGTCAGGAACTATCTCCTATGTTGGAAAGCAGAAGTGGCAAGTTTAACTGCAAGCAAAACAGGTAGGTGAGAAAGGAAGCAGATTGATACAGGCAGCAAACTCATCTCCTTGAACAAGGCAAACAGAGAAGGAGATAAAGAATATTCTTTTACTGGCTTAGTGACCTATGGGTGAGCCCCGGTCCCTGACCAGCTGAGGGGGACTAGCTCATGTTTTCATTGGCTCTGGAAACTGGACTATAAACCAAACTGTCTCCATGTTTTTGTTTGTGTGGGTTTCTTTTGTTTTATTGTTTGTTTCATTACTATTATTTTTTCATAGGCAGCAGAGCTAGATTCCTTGTTCTTCACTGAAACCTTGAAACAAAGTGATGTATGCATGGGGAAGGAGCCCTCAAGAGAAACACTGACCAAAGCCTAGTGATGCCTTTGAGATCCACTAAGCTTTGTGGTCACTAGTAGAGCTTTTTCAAGTCACCTAGTGACAAAGATACACAGGACATCTTATCTAAATGAGCTACCTAACCCTAGCACACTGCTTCCTACAAACACACATGTCCTCATGTCCTGTTGCTGGAAGACAGATTATACAGACAACATATAATTGCATGTTGGGGTTGGACAAAATAAAAAAGGAGACTCGAGGCTGCTTGATATGACCTTCATTTGTCCTCCTTTTCATTACTACCTTCACTGTCATGTCCTAGCATGTGGAGGCTGAATGACTGCAGACTGGTATTGGAAATGAAGTTAGCATAGATAAGGAGAAGTGTGTGACTCTGGGCAGCTGCCTTAGTCCCGGACCTTTAGCTGTCTGAGAAGCACTGTCTTTGGGAGGAAAATAAAAGTAAGGTTTGCAATTACCCATGGGGAAAGAGGGATTCCTCCCTCCCAGTCTCTCACCTGAGCTCTGTTTTCAGGAGACAGGAAAAAGAGGACATAATTCTTCTCCCTCTGCCTTCCTCCAGCCCTGTTCTCCTTCAAGGTGGCTCCAGAAACCTTGGTCTTCCAGAGATCTAGGGCTGCTCTGCCCCATATCATCATGGTTCACACTGCTGAAATTTTTTAGACACCTTTTTCTGACTTAGACCACACAAGGGTACTTGACCCACTCTGCTTTGGTCAACAAACTGTAAGAACTGAGTATCAACTATGATTACATCTGAAGGCCACATTGCTCATTGTGAAAGCCATTAATTGTACACTTTCAAATAAACTACAGATATTGCTAAACAAGGGAGTAAAAGCAAGGGAATGGTGTCTTAACAACTGTCTCTTTATGTACTGATGTTCTCTGGGCACAGAAAAAAACAGAAGTTTGAGAGAACACTCCTTGACTAGACCCTTTACTTGGGAACTAAAGGTTATCTTTCCCAGAAGATTTTCAAAATCATCCCTCCCAACCTATGTTTTGGTCTGACTTAAAAAAATAAAAAATCACAACAGAAATCCCAAACCGAAAATGCTTTTTGAAAATTAGCGAATCCTTGCAAATGACCTTGCTTGACTTTAAGATATAGTCAGGTGATTTTGACACTTGGTTACAGCCCTTTTCTTGTTAAATGGGTAGTCAGATAAGACATTCTCAACTGAAGCATACTGCGAATCTGGGAAGGTCACCTCGTATGTACTTTCCATTGCTGATACAGATTCATAGATTTTAAGCCCAAAAGAGACCTTGTGTAACTCCTCCTGCATAACACAGGTCAGATATCTTTGCCTGATAATTCTGCATCAAATCAAATTGTAATCATACCAAGGAATGCAGATATTTATTTCTCACTCTGTAACCTCCCTGAACACTACACACATACGTGAGTGTGTGTCTTTCTTTTTCCCAAGACTTCCTTACATCATACAGAACTCAGAATAACTGCCTATTATAGCTTCGAGTAAGAAACAGTAAAGGGAAAAAATATAATAGCTAACAGCAGCTGGTTCGAGAGTAAAACAGAGGAATGGAGGCAGTAGGTCACAGAACAGATGTGACAGAGAACAGAAAGTAATGAGCAAGCCAGTGTATTTCCAAAACCTCCATTCAAATTAGTGCTTATTGTATCAGCAGGTCACAGGTGAAAATGAGTTGGGTGGTTCCACCTTATTCTGGACTCTGGTGGGCATTTGTCAATATCACCAGGTATTCCCTAATATCAGGGCACATTTAGTCTATCAAGTCCTTTAGGTGAACCTGACTAGCAGGAAAGCTTGTTAAGTGAGAAGTGATGTGAGCAAGACTACATGATATAGGATAGAATAATTCTGGTAAGGCTGTCCTAGCCCATGTTGTATTAGCAAAATTGCCTCAGATTTTGTATTTTTGCATTTTTACTACAAGCATTGATGCATTTTTGACAGAAAACTTTCTCATGTTTTCATGTTTTCACAACCATCTGGTGAAAATTGATACCAATTATATATATGTATATTTATTTGACTAAGTAGGACAAATCAAAATGCCGGCTGTTCTCTGTTAATTTGTGAAGAATTGCACCACAGACATACACGCATGGAATGCACTAATTTCAGAGGCAGGAAAAAATTCTATTTTCCTCTTTCCAAACTTTTCCTTTCACTCCTCCAGGATCTCAAAGATGAACTTTTTGTGTGGGTAATGAGCTTGTCAAAACAGAATACCTAAGTACAGAGCCTTACTACCGCTTAACTGCTGTACTGATATGCCCTGAGGTTAAACATTTTTCTCTATTGCCCCAGGGTATGTCTGAGCTCCTCATTTTAACTAGAAATACTATGAAATTTTCTCCTTCCCCAGCAAATAAGTAACGTAAAATCACATGCGAAATTAGCTAACCATAGTCACTAAATTGCCTTTCTGATCAAGTCTCTTCTGTTTATCCTAGCCCAGGTTATTTATTGAAGCATTCTAGCAAAAAAAAGATGTATTCAGTCCCTTGGAAATTGTCCATGGTTCATTTTTATGCAAAAAAGGCTTCATCTTCTTTAAAGGAGAAAAATTAATTACTAATGAACACTAAAAAATTCCAAGTAAAATCACTCAGCTCTAGTAACACATCACTGCATCAACTTTGTCTGAGAATTATGAGTAGTTTTCACCAAAGCTTATTTTAACTGTTGATGCTTTTTCAGGATGGTGTGGTAGAGTTGTTCTGTTATTGTAGGACAATAATAATTTCTGTTTGTGCTACCTTGCGTATATGCCCCTCATAAACATTATTCAAGATTTATAACACTCCAGAAGTTAAATAATCATTATTTTTTTATTTATCTATCTTTAACATTGACACTAATTTATTGCTTTGAGAATGCACCAGTTTCTCAAGCCCTTATTCAGGTTCCCTTGTAGTAGTATTGCCAATTCTAATACATGCATAGTGAACTACTATATAGATAAGACTATTTACACTGGAGTAAATTAAAGGATGTGCCCAGACACTGGAAAAGCATCCTCTACACTTCCAAAGAGTTCGACTTATTCCTGCAGGACATTGCCCTAGGTCAGCTGTCATTCTCTACTGAATATGTCCCTAAATCAAATTTAATACAGCAGCCTGAATGACAGAAGAGTCTTGGGAATCATTTGTTTTACCAGAATGGATAGACCTGGGGAGTCCTAGTGGTTATATATAATACTTGCTTCACTGTAAGTAATATAGTGGTAACTTTACTAAAAATCGGCATCCTCATTCATGGAAAATAATTTCTTATAGGAGACAATTTAAATAAAATTTAGAGCAGCTTGTGATATAAAACATGTTTGGGGGTGAGGAAGTTTGACCTCGTCAGCTGAAGCTGACTACTGTACCTTTTCTTCTTTGCCATCCCTGGCAGCAGTAGCAGAGGAAGTGTTTCAGCATTTTACTGGTTCATTAGGATGAGATCCTAAAGCATGCAGCTAGAGATGTTACCAAAGATTGATGGAGTCCTGGTGTCAGCAGGAGAAACTGTGCACAGCTGGGACTGTGCTGCAAGGCATAGGAATATGTGCATTTTATGGAGCAGTTTTTAATTCCTGGTGAATCTGTTCATAGAGATTTTGGTAATGAATCGATTCCTTGTGTTATACTCCATAATGACTCCCTTTTAGAGACATTTGAACCTTATAAAGAATTACACTGTGCTTGCCACTAGACACTTTCTATTAAGTCTACAGAAGAACAGGCCTAACAATGTTGGAGTGGGTTTCTGCTGTAAGTAGCCTCTCATTTGATGAATATGTAAATTAAACCAGGGTGAATTTCATCAAGATTACCTGGTCCAATGCAAGTAACTCACCTTTACAAATCTGAATGGAAATACAATAAAGTTGCACAAAGATTGCATTCTGTGACATCTATCTGGTTATTCTTAGCTTTTGGCAGGTTCTGCCTGGGTTACCAGACTTTAAGTTGACTGTAGTCAACTCTCTAGCATTCAAAGGTGCACTCAGATAATATTAAGACTTAGCTGGTTTGCCGCTTGACTCTTTCTATTGCACTTATGTTGCCAAAATAGTTCAGTTCTCCTTTACCTCCTCTTCTATCATCCCATTATTTCCATTCTCATCGTTTCACCTGTGGTGCTTACCTAACTGTTCAATAAGCAAGTTCAGCACACTAATTCTGCAGAAAATCAACCAACCATCAATACCAGTTCCAAAATGAAAAATTGAGCTGGCTAATCAAAAAAAGCCCATCTGATGTTACTCAGAGAAACACTCTGTGGGAGGAGAAGGAAGTGCAATATAATCTCCTTTAGTGCTTGAAAGCTATGAAATTGGCTCAGATTTTTCATTCAACCACAATTTAATGGTCTGATAAACCAAGACACCTTACAACTAGCCCAGGATTTACACTGTGAGTGTGTTAGGAGACAAAATAATTTTACAGTTGCTCTTGTCTGCCTGAAGTCAGATCTTCAATGTTCTTCTGCGTCTCATGTAAATACTTGCTTTTCTATCTTCTGCTGTGGCTGTCCATATGAGAAAGAAAAGAAAGAAAGAGAAGAAACAAAGAAAAGAAAGAAAAGAAAGAAAGAAAAGGAAGTAAAGGAAGAAAGAAAGGAAAGGAAGAAAATAAGAAAGGAAGAAAGGAAGAGAAGAAAGCCATTGGCTTGTTCTACAAAGGAAAGACATTTTAAAGACATTTGTAGTATGATGGATGAAAATCCAAGGGTAATTGAAAAAAAAGAGTAACACTGAACACCAGCAGAGCGAAGTGACAAAGAGAAAAAATGAAAAGGAGGTTGCAAAGCATGGGTTTAGCAACAGGAATGTTTTAGAATGTTAAATTCTAGTTGAATTATGAGCTCTGGGTGTCCCTGTCCCTTCATTGAAG
This sequence comes from Psittacus erithacus, assembly GCA_009867235.2. Lineage (NCBI taxonomy): Eukaryota > Metazoa > Chordata > Aves > Psittaciformes > Psittacidae > Psittacus > Psittacus erithacus. The sequence goes on along the minus strand of WYDI02037497.1, from coordinate 3,098 downwards.
TTATTGCAGTCATGAACACTCTGTGCTTTGAAATTAAATATTGGTAAATCTAATTGTCTCCTGTGAAGTGGAACCTAGAATTGCTGTATCTTAAAGCTATGAAGCACAGTAGCAGGAGGGGGAAGAATTGCATCCGTAGACTATAAACAATGTTCTTTTGAGACTTCAAAGAAGTCTTTAAGACATATCTTCCCTCAGCAACCTTTTCTGTCATATGGCCAGTAAGGGCAATTAGAATTACAGTTCATTTTAGTGCATAGCAATTTTTCCTCGCAAGTGATCCCTAGGCATATTGGAGACATTGTTATGCCCCTTTACCACTCTTTCCATCCCTTCATCTCTCACTTCAGCACTCCACCTTCTAAATCTTCCTTTTCAAGGCCTGCTTCAAATAAACCACCAGGCACTTGTCCCTTAGTCCATGCCTTAGACACCTGAAGTCAGAAGAAGATGCTGAGACTGTGTTATAGAAGGAAAGGCCTGCACACCTGAATTATAGCATAAATTCAAGCTGGGCTTTTCCTCACACCTGGCCAACTAGCTTCAGCTCTCTTAAGAATCATCCATGTTTTTATTTTCCTGTTAATTGTATACACTATTTGGATGGCAAGGTGATTATTATGATTTCCAGGGATCAAATTTTTCTTTTCTGTACTGCTAAATGTCATGACACCATTTTTCAAAGAACATCTTTATTTTAGCTGTAATTCATGCTGTAATAGGAATTGAGAGTCAAATGGCTTTTTAAAAATCTGCCTTTGAATCTGCAAAAGAATGGAGATATTTCCTTTGTCAGTGTTGTAATATTTAACTTTCAGACCCTTTAACACCTAGGACCTGGAGACCCAGACTGGACACTAGACTTTGTGAAAATATAAAGGAGGAACATAGATATATAGAGAGATCATTGGAGACAACTTCACATTCTGAGAGCCATCTAAACAAGCCAATAAAGTATGAGGAGAAAGAAAAAAGGAGATATTTATTTCCTTATGTATTGAAAACACACTTGATTATTTCCAAATGCCTTCTCTGGAGTAAAGGGAACCCTTTCTCCCCATTGCTCCCCTGCCAAAAAAAAAAAAAAAAAAAAAGCAAATAACATTTACATGAGATTAAGAAGTATATCAGAAGTTCAAAGTAAATTTGAGGTTGTACAGGGGGGAGCCCAGGGGAAACCCTGTTACTTTATGTCCTTCCTGAAGCATAAAATTCAGCAAAAATTCAATAGTGCTGTCAAATGCCAAATAGGCAGGTCGATATGTTAAACAGGGAGCTGTGACACTTCTAAAGAAATAGGCCAGAGCTTCCAGCCAGCCTGAGATATAAACTCTAATGATTTCACACCTCCATTCTTAATCCACATGTGGAATAGCTCTCTGACCAAGTAATGGATAATGCAGAATTTACAGCCCTCTCTGATGGGATATTTGAACATACATTTTCATATTGCAGTTTTTCTACTCCATTGCAATGCTTGTTATGTTCATTTTATTCTACTTAGAGATGACTGAAAAGAAAAAACCCTTGCTGACCCTACATCAAGTATATGAATGGTCAAGATAATCAAGTTTCCTGTGTTTTCAACTCACATTAATTCATGATCAGCTCTACCTGTTTTAATTGTTAAACCAGAGAGAAAATGTATCTTTGTTTTATAAGACATTCTTACATTAACCTGTTCTGGCCCAAACCTGAAAGTTTGGGGTGTACAAACCTAATTGGGTACTTGAACAATGAAATCTGCAAGATGAACGAATGTTCATTCTTTTCTGTGAAGCCCAGGCCTGTATTTTATTTATATGGTTCACTCTACAAGGAAAGTGCTGTTTCTTACAGAGTTTATGCAGCAACTAGCATAATATTGTGGATTGAAATAGAAATGAATAACTATTACGAAGTCTTGTAACATAAAATGAGGCCCTCCTATATTCTTTTAAAAGATCTTCCCAGCTCAATGCCTTATTGGTCCTTGATGCATGTAAGCAATCTCAGAAACTGGGCCATCCCCATCTTGAAGCTTCAGGATGTGGCAGTAATCATTTGTATGAGACCAGTTTAAAGGTAGGCATGGCCTGAAAAGTGTGGAATTGTGTTCTGGGGTAAGTGTTACTCCCTAGCTCTGCAGCTGTTGTTTGCAGTAAAATGGAAAATATATGACCCTTGTCTTTGTGTAGGAGGTTCATTTTTAAAATGTATGATATGCTGCACTAGTGGCTTTCTTGAAAGGATACTGCTAGACTGGATTGCATCATCCCAAATGACTGATACACTAATAGGCCTTATAATACACCAGGTGTATAGTGCATCGATGAAGACTAACAATATGAAAAGTTAAGCTATATTTTATGTTAACATTATTCTTAATGCTAATGTAAAGTTGCACAGCTAAGGTGGCATTGTTAGAGTGTTAGTACTGTAGATTGTAATGACAAAAGGAATTAAATGGTTTTTCTATGTTTAATCAGTCATTAAGAGGTGGTATAATTTTTGCTGTTAGTAAAGCTCTTTTTTCCTCTTATTGTAAAATTGACAGTGTAAGAAAGTAATTGCACTGTTTTCATTGCAGCAGGGCTCCTTAAGATTAGAGTTTGGGAGGAAAGACGTGGCACTCCTAATCCTTTTGACATTTCAGGAGGAACGCATGAGTAATATTGCATAGCCATGTAATTAATCAGCCTGGGTATTTGTGGTCTACAAAGCATGTATTTCTACTTGCATTAGGATGGGAAGGGTGAATGGTGGGTGGGAGAGTTTCTAAATTTTCGCCTTCCATTGTTTTAATTGCAGTGGGACATTGTCTCCAGTAATTTCCTTTGTCAACTGTGTGTGTGTCTCTCATGCTAAGATCACAGCTAGAGGACTTTTAATTGAAATATTTTAAACTGGAATGGAGGAGTTTGGTTGTTAATAATATACACGTATTTTTAACTTTATACACTAGCTATCACAAAGAGTTTATGAAAACTAGATTTGGGGGCTCTTCTGAATCTTCTGTGCTTTGGGGTGGTAAGAAGGGAAGAAAAAAGAAGGAAGGGAAGGGAAGGGAAGGGAAGGGAAGGGAAGGGAAGGGAAGGGAAGGGAAGGGAAGGGAAGGG
>WYDI02037491.1:0-10092 GCA_009867235.2 Psittacus erithacus | reverse complement strand
TACCACAGCACGTCATGCCCAGGATGTAACAGGCAGTTACCCGGAAGGGCTGGAGATTCTGCTGGGGTGGGGCTGGGGATCTGTCAGTGGTGAGCTTCTCTTTTCTTGTTATTTTCCTTTATCATTATTCTTATTGGTGGTAACAGTAGTGATTTGTGTTATACCTTAGTTAATAGACTGTTCTTATCTCAACCCGTGGGAGTCGTATTCTTTCGATTCTCTTCCCCATCCCTTCAGAAGCTGAGGGAGGAAGGGGGGGCAGTGAGTGGGCTGCGTAGCAGGCCTTAAACCATGACAGGAATATAGCCAGCAAAACAGGTGAAGTAATCTTGTGGCTCAACTTAAGTTTTGGTAAGGCCTCAAATAAAACACTTTGTTGGGGCTACATTCCAAAGAAGATACAATCTGGCTAGAAGGCCTGCAGACAGAATAACAAAAATCATCTGAGATCCTTTAACCTGTCTCTATAGCCTATAAAGACAGATAACTGCAAATATGTAAAATGCTGTTGCGCAGAAGGGAATAATCTGTTCTTTGGGTTCATGCTAAATAAGGCAAGAAATTATGTGCTTAAACTGCAGCAAGAGTGATTAAAGCGAGACACAAAATTATAAAGAAGTATTGGCAAGAGACAGTGAAATCACTACAACAGATTGGCTGGGGAGGTGGTGAAGTCTCCATTACTGGAGGTCTTTAAGAACAAGTTGGGCAAGCATCTCTTAGGAGTGTTTGGTTTGTGATTAAGTTTGGATTGTGGTAAAAAGATGACTTATCTGGTCTCTGAGGCCCCTTTTGGTTTTCTGGGATGCTGTTGTTTATCATACATCATTGGAGTACTCTTTCTTGTGGTCTTGGCATGCTGTAGCAGACTTAGTAAGTAAAGAGTGTGAACTCATTCTCCTAACCATCATAGTGTGGCGAATGCTGCCAAATGTGTGTGGCTGTTGTTTATAACCTCTGTGATAAGGAATAAAGACTGAGGAGTTTCCAACTAAGTTACCAAGGATCTCTTGACTTCATGTATTAGATGTTCCAGATACAATAGACATAGAACAGCTTAGATGTTTTTATGAAACTCCCAAATCATGTGTGTTTTTGCATTTCTCGGCAAGTGCTGGACAGTGTCATTATTCATTTTCTAAAGTCTTGTCAGGTTGTTTGTCTCCTTTGAAAATATGATCCATCCTAAATCCAACTCCCTCCTTGCAGCAGTACTGGCACAGTATTTCCTGTGAGCTTCCTGTTCCCTCCTGCTGAAATTTTGCAAGCTGACAGAAGGGTCCGGTGTTTTGCTGGAGATTCATGGGTGTCTTTGTGATTAACCAGAGAAGTTTGGGATGTTTATTATGCATGTCTTCCAAGGGGCATCCTAATTAATTTTGTTAGGGATTATTGCATAATATGATCAGATCAGCAGAGACTATCTGGACTCTTCTATGCAGTTTCTCCTTTATGATGATGCTCACTCTCAACAGAACTCAACACTCTCAAAGAAACTCAAGAGAGTTTCTTTTGGGAAAATGAATTAGATGGTTGGAAACATCCAGCCCTCCATCTGATATGTGCAGTGCTATGGTTTATCTTTACACGCAATCAGAGAGCAATGCCACAATCCACACTCATTTCAGGAAACTTTCAGAGTAAAGACCTCTATTTTCCCTCTGTTGGCTGTGAAAATATTCTCTGCTCTCTTCTTTTTTTTTAATTTCTGATTATTTTTTTTTTTTATTTAGCTTGTCCCATTTGATACTGTGGAGTTTTTTGCAGATTTTGAGTCTTTTCAATGACAATAAAAATATTCCTAGATTTGTTTTCCTCTGTAACTCACCATTTGCTGGCAGTGTCATTTGCCAGGTCACAACATGCAAGAGACATTTGATTTAGAGTACAACATGCAACATCTGTTCTACTCAAGTCTTCCAATATCATATAATGATTTTAAACCTCTGTAAGACCAAAAGCCAAAACTAAATTCTATCTTAAGTGCAAAGCAGTAAGATCTAGGACCTGTAGGAGCAATGACTTTGTTGAGTAAACCTGTGAGCATTCTAAGACACTAACTGTGCAGCAGATGAGGATGAAGCAGCTTGTTGCGGTCCCCATCAAATTGCCTAACCCTGTCTACCTTCTTTTTTGCTTTTATTGCTGTTACTGAGTAAATGCCTCAAAGCTTCAACTCTTTCTGTGTTCCACAATATGTCTGGAGCAGTGATCCTCTCTTTGCACCAGATTTTCCGGATGGCAGTTCTGCCAATATCTCCACCAGCCTCTTTGCCTATTCTGGTATGTATTCTTTGAGGAATTGTTGTTTCCTGAATTTATGATCCTTTCGAAAGTAGGCATTTCAACTGCTAGTTTCTGAGTGGCTCCTCCATCCTGTTCTGAATTATTTATTTTGTTTTATAATTTCAGATTTTTTGGCAGTGCTAAGATTTAGTTTTTCTTCTTGCAAAATAGATTTTGTGACTTACTTTAATGTCCAGTCTCCCTGCTGCTTATTTTTAACTCCACTGTTCTGTTTGTAATACAGCTACTATGCCATTTTTCCAACCAAAATTCATCCAGCTACAATTAAGTTCCGCAAACACAGCTGTAGGTCAATTCTATCATCGCATATCCTGCCCTCTGTTTACTTTACTGACTTCTCTAATTTGCAGCTATAAAATCAAAATGAAGAGACTCTTTCTGCTGAAAGAAACACAGGACATTCTGGCGCAAGGTTTCCATATTTGATGTTTTACTTCTGCTCAAAAGGTCATCATCTTAGAATCACTCAGAATGCACAGTTCTCTAAAGCACCTCTAAGTCTCCACTTCGTGAGTTGAATTTTGTTTACTGTTAGATTCCAGAGCTTTTCTTTCCTTTAGGGATTCTTCTACAGGCTGAAAATATTTACACTACTCAGTAATAAATCAAAATTTTCTCCTTTAGGAGCAGCAGTAACACTTGAAATGTTGGACTCATAATCCTTGGGGATGAAAGAAATTAAAATATCCAAAGTGTTCCACTTTCTCCATGAAGCCTGAGCTTCTTTTTCCCCCCCTTATTAACCCATTCATAAAATTATTAACAAAAATGTCAAATATATCAATAAAGGAGCAAACTACTACTGAATAGAAACAACATGATCTTCCCTTTAGCATGTCCATTTGGGGAGGACCTCCTGCACAGTTTAGCTCTCTGTTTTAACAGAGCTATGGTCTCTCAAGTAACCAGGAAAACAATCAAAATTAATTTAAGTTCAAGGCAGCCCAGGACTTGCCAGAGCCAAATAAACAGAATCCAGATGCCAACAGTTTTGAGTTCAGCTCTGGATTCAAACCCTGTAACTTTTAGTGGAGTCCCTGCTTGTCAGTCAGGCCATGCCTCTCTCCAGCAGTGGGTATTACGAACTAAATAAACCCATTTTTTAAAGCAAAGTCAGGAATCACTAAATATTTCCACAAAACTTATTCTCTCAGTTTCAGTCCGTTGTAGCTGACTTTGAACTGATGCAGTTCCTACTTTTTATACACAAACCCCTTTGTAATGATGATGGAGTTGCAGCTGCTTGTTTAAACAAAAGATGAGGGACTAAATTAACCTCTCTTGTAATCCCTGCACGTCTTAGTGGGTTTAGCCAGGTTAAAGAGCATCTGCCCTGTTTCGTAGCATTAAGAATAAAACTTTTCCCAGTTCTCATTATTTATTAAATTAAGAAAGTTACTGAACGCTGCCCTTGGCAAGCTTTGGAAAGCATTCAGCTTGCAACCATGCTGAGTTTTTTTGCCAGCATTTTGCTGTATTCCCCTTTTCTCATCCTTGAATGATAAAGACATTTACACAAAAGAAAGGGCAGGCTCTGGTGCAGCAATTTACATGGCAGGTAACATCCTGTTAACCCTTATCCCAGCAGAGCATGGAGGGACCCTTTCCCCACATGAAAGGGTTTACTAATTAACCAAAGGAAGAATAATTTGGGAATTAGTCAGCAAATTCCCTTAGAGATGGTCTGTAAATTAATGCTTTAAGATTTGCTTGGCTATCTGTGCTGTAAGAGCTGTAGAAGATGGAGGAAAAGATTCAATTGAGGCCAAGGAGTATCAGTGGACAGTGTGGAATTTACGTCATCTTTGTGTCACCTTTAGTGAAAGATAATGGATCTCAATATTTTGCTTTCCTCTGCCTGTGACATTTCTTTTTCTAGGCTTTAAATCACATTAGGTTTTTCACCAGCGATGGAATGACAGTCTGTGAGAACAGGATGTGTCAGTTTGCCGGGTCTGTCTCAATCACCTGGTTACAATCCCAAGCAGTTTACACCCTTACTGGCGCCTCAACTAACTCTCTAGTCCCTATGGATTTGCACATACTCACCTTGATGAAATGGAAACCAGCTGCTCCATGGAAGATGTGCCCAAGGGAACAAATAGGCTCCTCCTGTGCTGTCTGCAAAGCTGACAAGGACAGAAGATAGGCACATCTTACTTCCCTTCAAAGGGAGTGGGACTCTGAGTCCACAGAGGGAGCAGATTTGTGGCATAATAATAGACATAAGTAACAGAGCACTGCTGTAAAGTGAAAGTAAAACTAGAAAAGATGAAAAGAGGAAAATAAACTCACTGTGTTCTTCCATCATTCTTCAAAGAGAATTCTAGTGCTATTGTACTACTTCGTGGCGGACCTGTCTCCAAGTACGCTACATTGCTCAGAGAGAATTCTAGTGCTCTTGTGCTAGTTTGTGGCGGACCTGTCTCCAAGTACATTACATTGCTCTGTTAGGTTGCCTTTCAGTGTCCCTAGTTATCTGTATTACTTGCTTTCTCATGGATTTGAAATTAATAAATTTATTCAAAAAGAAATCAAACAGAATGGGGACTGCAGTTGTATGGTCAGTGAAACAGGCACTGAGACAGTCAGCATTTAAAAGGCATCTACCAAACTTCCCAGGCAGAGGTTTATTCCATCCCATCCAAACCCCTTTCATTCAAAATACTGAGCTGAAAAAACATGGCCAAAAATCTAAATAATAGTAATGATAACAAAAACCCACGAGGGACTTAGGATGGATACTTCTAGCAACAGCGCAGTCAAACAGCATGTACCGTGGTAGACATTGCTGCCCTGGGCATCGGCTGAATTGCTTTACTCCAGTGACCTTTGGTTTTGAACTATGCCTGCTATGTAAAAAGTAAACAAACAAGTAAATAAAAGTTTGCAGTGGTTAGTTGATCAAAGCTATTGTTTGTCACTGTGTCCTTGGCAGAAAGCAATGTTACAGCCTACAGACCGGATAGATTTGTTTGTGGGAGGTTTGGTTGATGGGAACTGAAAATTCTGTAGCCCAAGAAGTTGAGGAGGAAGAAATAGATGGGTATCAGGTATTTTATTTTACTGAGTTTTTTTTCCACAGTAGCTCTTTGTTGTACTTCTGAGGTTGGACTTTCATCTGTCCCATATTAGAATTACTCAGTCAGTGTTAAGCAACAGTGACTTATATAAGAAAGACTAAAAATGGAATTAAGTGGTGTCACAACTCTATCTTGTGCCATGTTCCAACATGTCTGTTAGGTTTAGTAATTAAAATTGATGTGGAGAAAGAATATTAGGATGCGAGGGAAACAATGAGACTTTAATAAAGACACCAGAGTTACACTTAAAGCGCAAGCTTCCATATAGACTAGAATTGTTTTGAGTTATCTTTAAACTCAATAGTTTGACGGCTGAAAGAAAGAAAACTGTGCATAAATGTGCATAAATGTTTCTCTTCCAGTAGGAATAGAAAGGAGGAGGAAAACCAGCCCAATTACCTTTTATGATAGTGTTTGATGATTTTCTGAATAGGGCTATATGTTATGGTGATGAAAAATATGAAGTATACCTAATGACTTGCAAGATCTCTGTGTCCTCTCTGGGAATTTGTGCTGCCAGTCTGTGCTTTTATTCTTGACTGGAAGGACTGTCCACTTTTAAAAGGCACAAAATAATTGAGCCTCACCAGTTCCACAAAACAACGATGGAGTTTCTGTTCTGTTTCGTACCCTGATGAGCAGAAGTGGGATATCTGTAGAAAGAAAAACAGGAATATTTGTCTCTGGTGCTGGTATCTCGAGAGTTTTCACTTGTATTTTTGCTTTTTTTCTCAGGAAAAAAACATGCAGGTGTGATCCCATATAAGATCACCATGGCCAACATGTCAGAAAAGTCCCTCCTTATCACCACCTTCCCCCTTTGTACCATTGCAAAGATTTGTACCTTGTACCAGTTGCAAGGTGTTTTGTGCGCTTGGGAAGGAAATATCTGGGGGAGTGTGGACAGGAAGATAACAGTTCTTGCTTTCAGATAGCTGCATGAGCCCCTGAACATGTCAGGAATCTAAGTTCTCCGACATTCTGGCTTTAATCTCTGAGTATTCACAGGTGGAAGTGAGATGACTTTTAATATGGGGAGAGCAAATAGAGGAAAAGAATGGGCAGGTAGATATTGTGCAGGTGGAGCTGTGTGCTTATGTATCTGTGAGAGAGAGCCAGTCCATTCTCACCCCATCCCATGGGCACACATTTTTGGTCAGTTTTTCAGTTCATTTTTCAGGCAATTCCTGCTCCTCACACAAGAATGAGCAGAAGCTGGTGGCTATATTGCATGGGCAGCCACAGCTGGAAGTGGATGGAGTTGAGTGGATTAGCCCTGAGACACAAGCACATCTGTTACAGGATAATCAGTGCCAGTAGTGGGACACTTAGGTAGGAAAACACTGGACCAGTGGGAACCACGTAGTGTGTACGTGTGTGTGTAACAGGTGAGTGTTAAAGAATGGTTTGATACTCAGCTGCAGCTCACGTCTTGTATCAAGTGCAGTTTTTGCCTGAAGCAAACAAAACTCGTATCTTAGAGATATATTACTAGAAAGAATACTGGAAAGAACAACCTGTACCATTAGTAGAAGCATAACAAAATGCAAGGGCTGAAAACTCCTGTTATAAAAATGCAATTCAGGAACATGGCATGGATTTTTAACAGTGAGGCGAGCAGCCATTGGAACAGGCTATCAGGAGAGAAGCTGTTCTTTTTTTTCAGCACTTCAGATAAGTAAATCAGGACTGGAAGCTTTTATAAAAGGTGTTGTCTAGTTCCATGAGCAGTTATCTAGCTTGATGAACAGTTATCTAACTTGATGAGAGATTATTTGCACAGCAAGGCAGGCTATATCTTATTATCCTTCCTTGCTGTTACTGGGCAACATAGCTACCGTTTGTGTTTCCGGGATCAAGTCAGATACTTGCAGCCACCTTCAGCCTTGAAGGATACAGAAAGAGTATGGGAGATGCAAATGCAAAGGTCTATTGTTTTGTGCAATGACTGTGCTCTCAGAACAGGTAGATTTTCACCACCATTTTAAGACATTATTAGGGAATATGATAATGGACTTGCCATAGCTAGTAAAGCTGTGTGAATAAATAAAGCCAGCTAGCATATTCCCATGTAGATATTGGTTCTTGTAAAAGATCATTAATAACTATGTTAATTATGTAGTGTAGAAGCAGCTTACAGTGACACATATATAGAAATTACAATGGCTATATGTTGAAATATTCCTCCCCACAATGTTTTTTGGCAAGGTTAAGGTTCCATCGATTAGATGAAATGTACCTTGGGTTTTACTGTTTACTAAGGAGATTGACTATGGTGACTCTCTGAGGAACCTCAGAGGACCATGATGACCCAGGTGACTCAAAGTTCTTTCATGCTGTGTTAGAATAAAAGAAACTGCACAAACTCTCCTTTCTGTGCCCAGGCATAGTTAGTCAATCAACACATACACAGGTCATTAATACATAGATAGAAACTGGGGATTACAGACCTCATGAGCTTAAGCTAATAACCTGGGGAAGAACAGAGGTTCCCCTTATCTTGTGTATTAATTTGTACCTGCATGTTTTGGAGCCAGTGAAAATAGCATATTAGCCAAAAACTAGCTGATACAAGTAGACCAAAAGCTTTTCCTGGTATTTCACTGTCTAGGTCACTGTCATCATGTTTACCCATTTCTGAATCCATTTTTCAGTGCCTTTTAAGACCTCCTGCCTTGATGCATTTCCTACTTGGTCATGTTTGGAGTGTGGGCTGGCTAATGTTCTACCTAGGCAGTGAAAGAAGCAGAATTACAGCATTCAGAAATAAAAAGAACACATGAAATCATCCATTCATCCATCTGCCTATCCATAGATAACATTGTGATGTTCGCTTCTGAAACGCTGCGGGATGGATTTTTCAACCACTTCCATAAGAGGCAACTCCACTGTCTTAAAAACACATTGCTAGGAAGAGTTTCCAGATGCTCAGTTTTGACAACCGTCTCTAGAAGAAAAGAAATGTATCTTCTATCCACTTCACAAGTTCAGTGCTCAGTGGCTGGGGAAAAGTGTGATCTGCTGCATTTTTAGCCTGAGCACCCCAGAAGAAGCCTTCTGAGAGCCCTCAGGGTAATTGTGAAAGTATGTCTGAGAATGACGAACATGCTCCGTTTGCTGTGCTCTTTAGTGGGCTGAAGATTCCTGATTTCATCTCAGTTCACATCATTTGAGTGGCAATTTAGGAAAGGTTGAAAACTGCTGTATTTTCATGCTGCTGGTTTTCTTTAACACAGCACATTTCCTTGAAGTTCTGTTCTAGTCTGTGTGGATGGACAGTGGAGGAGGAAGTTTTGTCTAGATTTAGACTTGTTTCAGCCACTAAATTAGTAGAATAAATAAAGATAGATTTAGGAAGATTAGAGAGATTTTAATCTGGAACAGGCACCATTAATGGTCTATTTGCTTTTTGATCCTGGAACTTGCACAATCTCTTTATAAATACAAATGCTCCATAGCAGCTGCAGAGAACAATGAGGAGACAAAGGCAGAGCCAGAAGCAGAAGAAAAAACATAGCCTAGGACAGGTATTAAAGTCAAGAGCACTAGGCCACGCCAACACACTGTTGGTTTTGACTGATGTAGATGGAAAGTTGCAGATGGTACAGAAAGGAAAGTAGCCATGAGAAGTGTTGGGAGGCATTCTGTCATTGTTTTGTGTATTGTTACCATAGTAAAACTGAATTTAATGATGCCATGTAGCTGGTAACAGCATTGTCCTCTTGAAAATGAGTTAGAAAGCACTTCCTCATGCATAACAGAGGTAAAGACAGAGTGAATTAAGCAAATGCTCTAAATATGTGTGTAATTTCCATGGCCCTCCCTGAGACTGAGAAATGTTTTCATCTGCACCAGTCTGGGTGAGTTAAAGCTTCATGAGTTTGATGTAATTACAACCATGTAATATCAAATCAATTATAACCATGATCGTGAAAGTGGTATTTTCCTGGTGTTTCATTTATTATCCTTTGAACATATTGGAAAGAAATGCTGATTCAACACTGGATTTAGAACAGGTTTTGCTTTTTTTTCAGTCTAATTTACATTCTCTTCCTTTTAATGTTATCTTTTTCAAGACTCAAGAAGAAAGCAGCACCAATTAATTGTCTGGGCTTCGTCGTGCCCTCTCTGAAATTTCAGTAAGCTGTCCTACAACACCTGGGGATGGTGCTGGTGGGGGGTGTTTTCTCTCAAAAATCAAAATCTTTTCTGGCTTGATTTAAAGGATTCTGTGAGTGCAACCTATTAAAAAGTGCTGTCAGGTAGGAACAGAGGATTGGAAACCAGCTCAAGGCCAGTACCTTGAGAACTGCAGTCCTATGGAATAATTGACACCTTCATTCATGTGTTTGGGAGTCATTGGACAAATATGACCTGTGAATTACAGTTAGAACAAGCAATCTGACAAAGGCAAACTGTGGAGGAACTGTATTAAAAATTTTAACTCTGGTGAGTGCTCAGGAAATACTTAGAGGGTGTGCAGTATTGCAGTTGTAATACTGCAACCTTGCAGTTCCTTGGCATTGTGATTTGCCATTCATGTGAAGATTTGCCCAATACTAAGCGAGCAGCATCAAAAGAATTCACACCTTGATCTCTGAGATCTTTGTCAGAAAAATCCCAACAAAGGAATTTTCTTCTCCCTTCCCTTCCCTTCCCTTTCCCTTTCCCTTTCCCTTTCCCTTTCCCTTTCCTTTTCCCT
>WYDI02037490.1:0-14189 GCA_009867235.2 Psittacus erithacus | reverse complement strand
AACTTCACCTGACTGCCATGATTTTTCAAATATGATGGACAGTGACTTAGCAACTTCATTTGCCAGCTCCTTCAGGATCCATGGATGGATTTCATGAGGTCTCATGGACTTTTGCACAAGCACAAGCAGATGTGCAAGCATCAGCTGAAGTGTGTGTGAAAGGAGACTCCAGGTTGTAGATAGCAAGGCAGAAATTAACAGGAAAATAATCTACTTCTTTATAATTCTCTTTTGAGGTATTTGATGAATTAGAAGAACCTTCCTCCCTTTCTTCTCCCAAATTATTATGTCAAGGGGATGTGATATTAATTGAAATTTCTTCTTTCATCTCAGATATCCAAGTGTTCGTATGGCAGGATTAATCCTTCCTGTTAATTTGGCTACAAATAAGAAGTTGCAGGTTTTATTTATTGCTCAGTTTAATAATTAATTTCTCCCATCTGCTATTTGAGAGCAGTTGACTATACTGAGACGGGAATCACAAATATTAAAAGACAATGGATTTGTGCCAAATTATATCAGAGTAAAATTCATCCTGTGCACAAGCACTGTCCCATTTTTGCTGGAAATACTATTATCCTATGTAAACAGTAGAAAGTAGGACATGTGTTCTGGACTCGTAAAGAATTATTAAAAGTAATGCTGAAAATCAGCCTAAATGAAGTTCAGTGCAGAAATAGTTTACACTACCAATTTTCTCATGAAAGAACAAGTTAGATGCCTGCTTTGTATGTTTATACTCTGAATAACCTTTTCCTTAGTGCTAATTGTAAAGAGGCTTATCTCTAATGAAAGAAGAAAATTAGGTCAGTTGAACAGAGAGCAATATATCTGCTCTAGGGAAAATGTACATATATGGCTTTATGGATAGACACAGGCTATATGTACAGATACAGGTTGACCACCATATCTATAGAGATATATAGAGACAGAGGCATACATACATACATACACACATATAAATATGCACATATATATGCATGTGCGCACATTCCAAAATTATATACACTTATTTCTGCCAAGGAACAACGTAACTTATTTTTCACTTTGAACATCTGGGATAGCTTGTAAACAATGAGAAAACATTACTTCAGTTAATAAGAGATGTTTTTTTTTAGAATGATGTTGCTTTCAAATTCAAAACTGAATTTGACTTTGCCAAAAGGCAAATGAAGAAATACAATATGCTAGTTTTCTTACTTGTCACACAGTGTAAACACATGATGTTGGCAACACTAACATAAAAAAAAAAATATGAAGACAAAGACCAAACTGATATTCATATTTACATTTACTCACAAGTAGAAAATTCATTAACCTTGGATGAATACAGCTCTTTGTAAATAATCTCTGTACAAAGAGCTTTCATTTTGAATAACTAATCTGAATAGGACTTTGAATCAAACACCAAAAGAAAATTATTTCTCACTGACTGTGTCTTCTGAATCATCAGAAAAGGCTGTAAAATGACTTGGATGGAATGCTTTTTTATAGTTGTCTTTAGCATTTCAGGAAACTGAGTACTTTGATATGCAATGTTCATGCTTTTTTTCCAAATAACAACTTATCTTCCCCCAGCCTTGCCCCCACCAAAAAAAAAAAAAAAAAAAAAGGGGAAGGAGTAAAGAAGAATATAATTAATCTTCTACACAGAAGAAACTGTAAGACCAAAGAGGAATTGTACTGGATACTCTGAATATATTATTAGTACACTCACTGTAAATAGCTTCATAATTTTTAATCAGTCAATGTCATAATTATTTCAGGAGAAAATCTGTTTTATTATATAGAGATCAACTTTCTGTTCTGCAAATTATTGTGCAATTGCCTGTAGTTTTAGAATTATACTAAGCTCTAGAAAGTATTTTACAGAGCAAGTATCGCACTGAACAAGTTGTGTTGTGAGTACTCATTCGGGAAACATGTAAGTTTGGGGTACAGTGGTGTTACTGAACCCCAGAACCAGTTGGCATTCTTCCCAATCCTTCAGAACCAGTCAGTTGTCTAAAGAAACAATATGTCTGTGTGTAGGTAAAATAGTGAAAACACCGGTTGTCCATCTTGAAATTGGAGGAAACCAAAATAACCCTTTGAATTTTACATGAAAAGAAATAAGATTTCAAAGAAAAAAAAGCCTGCCTAAAATTAAACTTCCATCTCTCTGTAAATCCTTGAATTTTAAATCTTATGACAGATTATATAGCCAAAGTCCCTTACTTTTTACCTCTATCTGCAATGAATCTAATTTTTATTCATATGCAAAAGCTAAAATGTAAAATATATAGGTATTTTTAATGAATTACAGTCTAAATCTTCATTTTATAAAGAAAATTATTTTCTTTCAGTCACATAGTTGGCGAGAAACACAAAAAATCAGAGTTTACTTGGCACTAGAAGTTGGATACAAGCTTCTTTTAGAGCAGTTTCATAAAATCTTGTGATGACAAGTGTTTGTCAATGACTCCCACATTTTCCAGCTCTTCTCTGTTCTCCTCTCCAAAGGAGGGTTTGCATGTCCCAGATGCATTGCTGCAAAACCCAGCCTGTATGTGTCCTGTACTTCAGTGGGGAGAAGAACCACAGCAGTGTTTCTTTACTTTTTCTAGTTACAATGTAATATTTGCCATGAGCATGAAATAGTTTCAAAGGAAAGTATCGCATGCTTGTAATATTCTAGTTCTCAGAAGCCTAGAAACCATTTTCATTTATCTTGATAACTGATCAGTTTAACATACAAAGCTGAAAGTGTTAACTACTACCATTACACATGCAACACTCAACCACAAATAGGTCATTTCTGTCCAATATTAGAAGCAAATCAGTTCCAAGATAAAAACAAATATTTAAATGAGGTAGGTTAATAATTACAAATACATTATAAAAAATATATGCTCATATGTAAAAAAATACTGAATTATGTTTATGGGTGTGTACGTATAGTACACAGTTACAAATAATTCCAACTCATTTGATTCAAATATTTCGCATTATCTGGCTACCCATAAGCTTAATTTTTACAGTATTTTTGATTCATTTTCAGTTACAGATGCACATATAAGGTGTAAACCCAAAAGAAAGTCTGGTCAGTGTTGTTAGGTTTGAATAAGTTGAAGAAGGGAATGGAGGGGAAAAGAAGGAAAAGGAAGAGAAGAAAAAGGAAAGGAATGGAAGAGAAAGGAGAAGGGAAGGGAAAAAGGAATGGAAAAGGGAAGGGAAAAAGGAAAGGAAAATGGAAGGGAAAATAGAAAGGAAAAGGAAAGGGAAAAGGGAAGAGTAGTTCAGTTGGAAGAGACCTACAACAATCATTTAGTCCCATTTGCCTGACCACTTCAGGGCTGACTAAAAGTTAAAGCATGTTTTTAAGGGCTAATGCCTCTTAAACATTTGGAGCATGAACCATCTCTCCAGGAAGCCTCTTCCACTCTTTGACCACCCTCTTAGTAAAGACATGCTTCCTAATCTCCAGGGACAGGACTTCTATGGTGGGTATTGCAGACAATAGCAAGGTTACAGCTTGGTTCCACAGTGAACTCTCTGAATTACTCCCAGAGAGAATAAAATATAAGGTTCTTTTCGTATTTAATTATTTAAAACAATTAAAATCTCTATTTATGCAAAGTAGATGTTTTTTTTCCATTTGCCAAGGGAGTTTATTGTGAAATACATTCATATATTTGGTTTAGTCATAAGAAGTAAAGCACATACATACAACTAATCTGACCTTTTAAAATAGGAAAGGAATCATGCTAGAGTTAGTGGTTAGTTTTCCTGACTAGGAAATGAACCTGACTAGGTTCATTTGTCTAGATGTGACCTAGTACTTCAGATGATGTTACAACATTGATCATTCCCCATTAATGATTTCATTAGTACCTCTGACTAAATTTATTTTAATAATTTATTATTTCAAGGCTGCTGTACAATGGGCTTTGCTGACCCCACTGACTTCAGTTAAAAGGATTTTTAAAAAATAATTATTTGAGTTTTCAATTAAATACTGTGCCTTGAAAGCCTGAACTCTAGTGAGAATATGCAACAGCTTGCTGTCCTTAAAGACATTTAAGAACAAGGTCATGAAATCAGATACACAGGAGTTCAATAGGATTTCTCAGAATCTACATTGGTCACTGGGATTTTATTAGGAATTTCTATAAATATATGCATTTATATGAACCTGTCTATCTAGAGAGGCTATAAGCCTTCTTCTTTTTCATTAAAAATATATAACCAATTTTAGCTGATTTCAGTGCTGCTGGGGAAGAAGTTTATATGAACCAAGCAGTATCTCATGTGTAACCTTTTTCCTACACAGCTTTCAGCACAGCTGCTTATATGACATTTCATAATGTCATAGGAGTCAATTGTTCTTTTTAAAAACTGATAATCAGGATGACTTCTAATCTAATCTCCTTGCATGCATTCATCCACTTACATTGTTTCCATCTGCTGTTATGGCCCATTCTCCATTCTAAGGCAATATGGTGATATTTCTCAGTAATCTTGCAAGAGCAGTAATAAAGAAATTGCACTGTAGTTTAATTTGGGCTTCCTTCTGCTCTTCTTGTGTTCTTCACACATGCAAAGCTCCTGATAAAGTCAGGAGAAGTTTCAGTGTCCAGGGAATGGAAATTAGACCTTTTGTCTGTGTGCAGCAAGTGGAGCTTGACCACCATGTGACAGCTCCAGCATGCTGGATGCAGGTTCCTCATTAGTTGTTTGTGACTGTAGTTTTACATTTACAGTTATTTTGTACGGATTGCTTTTTTCCTCATTGAATTGTATACACTGGAACACATTGGAATGTTTTAAGAAATGAACAAAGAAGGGAAACAATCATTATATATGCTTCATGTTTTTCATAATGAATGTGCTGGGGATTATATAGAGATTACTTTTAAGAAAAGCCTCCTACAAATACCTGGAACAAGGCAGTAACACTATCCATTAAGCTACTGAGCCTTCTATGGAGTTAGGTCTTCAAAGTTAAAAAAAACCCCAAGCAACCCAACCCCAAATCTTTAATGCATTTATCCCATTCATATTAATAACTAACATCAATAAAAAATCATGTTCTTGCACTTTCTCAGCTTGCGCATTGCATAGTTAAAAAAATTCACTAAAATCTGGGAATGAGTTTCTTTAACATATTTTCTAATATTTTTAAAGTTCATCTATAATTTTCAGTACTTACATAAAGCAAAAAAAAAAAAAAAGGCAAAATTGTAACAGGATTGTGTCATTGTAGTGCCTTTATGAAATAAATAATTGACATAGCATCAGATCATCAATTTAAATTCTTAACTGTGAGGAATACCAATATTGAAGTTAAGCAAAATAAGTAGAACAGAATAAAAACTAAAAGGGAAAGGAAGGGAAAGAGGGAAAGAAGGAAAGAAGAGGAGGGGAGGCGAGGGGAGGGGAGGAGAGAGGAGGAGAAGGGAGAAGAGGGAATGGGAGGGGAAAAAGTGGAAAGATGACAGTCCAATTCACATAGCTAAATCCTGCAATGGAAGGTGATCCTCAAAATGAAGCCACAGGGCTCTGTCTCATGGGCCAGTTTTACTTCTTCATCTTGTAAAATCCCTCTTTTTCACTACATCTTCTCTCACAACCAAGACATTGTTAAAGTTTCTGGGGATGGCTGAGAGGATACTATGATTAGATCTACAGCCCATTTCCATCCATACAGTGCCTCCCTAGCTTTCTGCTTTCTAGAGATGCCTCTTTTAGGAAGAAGCATTCAACGCTATTTATTCCTGGAGCACTCATCCTATGAGGAGAGACTGAGAATACCTGTGACTGTTCAGAGAAGGCTCAGAGGGGACCTCCCTGATGTATATACATACTGAAGATACCTAGTTGCAAAATAAGATTGAGCCGGGTTCTTTTCAGTGGCGCTCACTAACAGGACCAGAAGCAAGGGGCACAAACTGAAATACAGGAGTTTCAGAACACTTTTTAACTGTCAGAGCACTGGCACAGGTTGCCCAGAGAGGTTATGGCGCCTCCTTCCGTAGAGATAGGCAAAGCCAGGTGGCTCTGCTTGAGCAGGGGGCAGGATCATCAAGTGATGTCCACTCCAGCAGTTCCTTCCAGTGTTAGCTATTCTGTGACCGATTCTGTAATTCAGCAAGTTGAATCCATTTGATCCTATGATCACAACTAGCACAGGATTTCATACATACTGGGACAAGAAGCTGTTAGAATTTACACATATTTTTGAAGATGTTTTGGGAAAATCTATCAAGAAAAAAAAATTTCCAGCCAGAATCACAGGAGAAAATATTGAGTCGACAAACAAAACCAGACTGAAACTGCAGAAACTAGCATAGTACACTCAGGTTATACTATTTAATTTTCTTAAGGAAGAGTTTATTATAGCAGCAATTTAGTTATGGACTTACTTATCTCAGACTTCACTGAAATGTCACAACGCATTTGAAAAGAGTTCTAATGCACTGAAAAGGTTGCCTTTTAACAGAGCAGACTGCCTGGAGAGGTGGGCAATGATAAAAATTTTGAGAAGGCACTGCTCAATTACTCCGGGTACAGATAACTAAGATGCTAAGCATATCTGGAGTACAGCTATGCTCTTAATAAATAGGTGTCTACATTTTGCAGGAGCAGAGCATTTCATCTTACAATCCAGAATTAAAAACTTGGATGCTTTACCATCTAAATAGACCACACACTGCTACCAGTTTATTGAACTACTACACAATACTAAGCAAGACAATAAATGGAATGATCAGTGTTTTGGTCCAGATCAGTAAAGCATGATGTTTAAGGGAAACTTAAATGAAGAATACAGAAAGAATAGGCTGCAACAGTTCTATATTAAGATATACAAAAAGCTGTATTGGAATAATGTTATTTTTCTTTGTCAATATATCTGGAGAAAATAAACTAAAATAAAAAATGAAAAAGGAAATCTATTAGGTTTACTGACCTAAACAGAATAAATCAAGCATTTCCTATATTATGGTAAAAAACAGCAAAAATTTAAGAAAATAGATGTCTAACGGGTTAACACTTTTTTGATTCTAGTGGAAATTTCATAACTAATTTGTAACCATGACAGCAGACAGAATTGGAGTAATGATTTCTATTTGGTAGTCTATTGATTAAAAAGTATGTAGGCCTGTTTTTTTAAATCTTTATTCTGTTTTGCTTCGTGTTATGCCAGTATAAATTTTAAGTCACTAATGTTGCATGTTAAGTTGTGGTTTGACTCAGCAATTTAAACTGTGAAGCATAATATATATCTAAACTCTTCAGGGGAAATGCTATAGCTCACTAATATTTTAAACATTGCACATAGCTATACTGCTATATAATAGAATTTGATGGAAATACCAGTGATATGGCTTCTGCTGTATGATGAAATTTCTTATTGATGCATATTTCACTTAGTTGTAAATTTACACTGAGTTGTAAATTCAACGCCTATGAAGGCCAGTGTCATAGCAAATTCTTTTTAGGTATTATTTTAAATGAGCATCCTGTTGTACTTCACTACATAGATATGTTGAGATGAATGTCTTCACAGTAGGAAATTTGAATTGGAAATTCCTCCATACAAGATTGCCTGTTATGATCTATAGTGCAGATGCCAAGATACTAGTGTTTTGGTAGCAGAAAAAGTTCTGTTAAATTCCTTAAATCCTCTCTGAGTGTCAGCAGTATAGATATAAACCATTTCTTTAATTTCAAAATTGTCTACAAAAACCAACTTAAGGTGGAAACTTGCGCATCATTTTCAACAGCAAAGAGAATGAAAAGATGCTTCAATACTTTCATGATATTAAGACAGTAAAATTATACCCTTAATTATGAGTGTAAATGCTGTTGTCATGGTGTTATATTATCAGTTGCACACATATTTTCCCTGTTTATGTGTAACTTTTCATGTAGAAATTATAAGATAAGGTTCTGTGTGATTTATCATGTAAAGGGTTAAATCAAAAGCTTAACACCTTTGGGTTTCAGACTCTCAGGTCTTCAAATCTGTTAGATTGATCAAAATCTCATTAGGTAATTCATAACCTTACAGAAGGTTACAAAACTTACAAAACTCTAGCAAAAGTTGAATGTTACGTGACTAAGTATTAGATAAGATGTGATACTGTATCTTTTTTTGTGTCAATTTTTTTCTATAAATATATCTTCATTCACCCTGAAAGTACTTCCAAAATTCTACTTAAACAAAATTTCTCTAATAATTTTCAATGAAGAAGAATTTCATTCTTTTTGTTGTCTTTTTTTTTTTCTTTTTTTTTTTCCATAGAGAAGAATAGCTAGCAGAGAAAAGAGGCCTTGTACAGATCACTTTGCAGAAAAAGACAATGAAGGAATCAAGATTTTATGTGATTTTTACCCCAGGTATTCCTCTTTTACTGCAATTTCTTATGCAATATTAGAGTTTTCAGTTGATGCCTAGAGTTCTTGCTTTCTAGATCTCATTTTTTCCACTTTAGTAAAGGGGTTTTAAATAGTTATTTTTGAATTATTCTTCACATACTTTAGACACTGGACACAATAACTGTTCAGAATTTGATGACTATTCAATGTGAAAGCAACTTGAAATAGACAAAGTTCACTGGATTCAAAGAAGGCAAGAGAAAAATTAAGAAAAGATTTTTAAAGGTAAACTTATAGCAGCTATTTTGATCAAAGGCAGTGTTTCTACATAGTGAGCAGTGAATATTGCTGGACAAATGGTTGAATAGCTTCTTGTTCTGAGTCACCACTAGTAAAGGAACTGATCGAGGGAGTTAATAATCAGAAAGAAAATGAAGATTTTGAGATTTTTACATAGTTAAATACAGAGTCATCAAAATCTCACAGTAATTCACTGTAATTCACTATTGCAATTCACTATTGCAATTCACTAGCAATTTGCAATTGCTTTTTTTTTTTAATGCTAAAAGCCAATATGCTGAACTAATAGTTTCCTGCAGAGATTCTGTTTTGCCTCACTCCATTGCTCAGTTCCCTGCTCAGTGTTCAGCTTGTCCTACTGAATCACTAACTGCAGAAGGTATAGACAGTTTTATACAAAAATAAATTAGTTTGACTTAGTTTTCCACTTGATTTTATTTCTCTTCTTTGCTGTTATAAGGTAGGAAATAAAATAATCTTTTGAAAACCTTAAAGGCCCATCTCCAGTGTTGAGTTCCTAGTCATATTTCATGCTTATGCTTCATAGTAAACTGTTAAAGTTCAAGAGATTGTATTACTGGATAAGGCAGAAATTGAAGATCTGTTTGTGAACAATTTGTAACATTACACAATCAATATTTCAAAACTACTCGTAAAGTTGTGCCAACTAAGCAATGTTCTGCATATTCTAACCTCATTTTCTCATGTAAAAATTGATTAAACAAGCAAACTCGCAGATTCTGGGAACCCAACATTATAAGGACATCTGCCCCTTCCTGCTTATTAAGATTGAACATCTCACAAGCAAGAGCAGTATTTGAGTGTATGTATAACATTAAGGATTTTAAGTATTATCACTTGTTCCTTTGGATTTGTTTTATTCTCTGTTTAAATAATACATTTTCCAAGAGAAATCTGAAAAAAGAAAGGTATTCATACAAATGCCTGTTTGCATAGACATCATGCATTGGAGTAAAGGTCATGGGATTTCAAATTCTAATGCTACAGTAAAGTTCAATGACAGAATAGGTCAATTTAAGCTTAAGTCAGGCAAAAAGTTCTCATCTGTGCACAAGCAATATATTTTTTTATTTTTGGTCAAGTATTAAACACTACTAGTAGAAATCAATGGCTTCAGAAAATCATTTAAATAAGGATAAAGAAATATTTAAGTCCTTCAATATCTGTAGGCATTATTCCCTAATGTCTCATGTAACATTGTCTACAAAAACTTAAGTACAGTTTTTAAAAACATGAATGTATTTTCAATAGCAAGTAGAATCATGCCAGCCCATCTTTTGTTCAGATTGGTGTTATTATAAACAAAGACTGAAAAACAAACCCCAGAACTTTCAGTCATAGAATAGAAAATACTCTCTACATGACTGAAAATCTGCATAACTAAAATACATTACTAAAACCCAAGACTTGATTGCAGAAAATTCCAACATACACCTGAGGGTGACTAGTGCTAGTTTCTGACGGCTTTTTATTCATAGAATCATAGAATCATAGAACAGCCCAGGTTGGAAGTGACCTCATAAATCGTCTAGTCCAACCTGTCATGGGAAAGGGACCTAGATAAGATTATCTGGCACCCTGTGCAGTCACGTCTTGAAAACTCTACCACATCCCTGGGGAGGTTGTTCCAGTGAGTGATTGTTCTTACTGTAAAAATACTTCTTTCTTATGTTGAGATGAAACCTCTCTCCTTAAAACTTGCATCCATTGCCTCTTATATTCTCCATGCATCTTCTTATGAAGAGAAAGCCTCCTTCCTCTTCGTACCTGTACTTAAGGTACTGAAATATTGCTATGATATCCACTCTGGGCCTTCTTTTTTCCAAGAAGAGGAGATCACGTCCTTCAGTCTTTCCTCATAGGGCAAGTTCTTCATCCCTTTGGTCATCATTTTGAACCTCCTTTGGGCCCTCTCAAGTCTGTTTAAATCTGTCTAGAGTTCTGGGGACCCAAACTGGGCACAGTACTCTAGATGCAGCTTGACAAGTGATGAGTAGAGTAGAATGATCATGTCTATCTCTGCTATAGTAATGCCCTGCAGATGCTGGGCAGGTTACAACTTGGCTTTGTTGCTGCAACAGTGGATTGCTGCAGGGGGGTTGGAACTAGATGATCTTAAGGTCCTTTCCAACAGTAACCATTCTATGATTCTATGATTCATGTTCAGCTTATTGTACACCAAGATCCCAATGTTTTTATCAGCAAGTCTGCTCCCCAGTCACACATATCCTGGCCGCTACTGGGTTTTTTGGTTATTCTGACCCAGGTACAGTACTTTGCATTTGTCTTTGTTCAACTTCATACTGTAATCCACTCTTTCCAGCCTGTCTCTGTCTCTGTAAGATGGCTCGCTTTTCTGACATGCTCACCTCACTACCTCAGTCTCTAATGGACTGACCCTGGCTGACAGCTGCCCACCAAAGCCACTCTATTGCTCCCTTTCCTCAGCAGGGCATGACAGAGAAAATATAATGAAAGGACTGGGAGAGATCATCATGGGCAAGACTTATGTACCACTGTGCTAGGTGCAACAAACCTCCAGGTAACTGAGGTCACCCATGAAGAAGAAGTAAGGTTTCATTGGCCTTGTAATCCTGTCTAGAAGGTCAGTAAGAGATGCCTAACAAAATATCATCTTTACTAACAATCCTTTTCATCTTGATCAAAAGGCATTTCATAGAACATTTGTGATATCCATAGATAACCTACATACTCTCGAATTTCCCTTTTACATAACACCTCCTCTTCTTTCTATCTTTCCAAGTTTGTAGCCAACCATTGTCATGTGAGCTGTCCCACCAAGTTTCTGTGATTTCTATGACATCATAACAGACTGGGGATGGAGCTCTGATTCTTCTTTGATAGCCAGACAACATGTTTTGGTGTACACACACTTGAGGTTGCTACCCTTAGGGTTCCTGCCTTTGGAGAAATTTGGGAAGCAATCCTCACTACTGTGGCCACTGTACCCATCCACCCAATTCCTTAGGAATATGCAGATGTCACAGCTTTGGACATTACCCCTGAGTGTTTTAAGTTTGAATTATTCACTAAGTCAGCCAGTCCTGACTACAAAAGTTATCTGACAGTTTTGGAAGGTATTCATACACACCATTAAAATTACTGCTTTGGTGATGTATATTGATGTCTGCAAAATTATCACTTCAGTGCTTTAGAATCTGAAACTCTACTGTTGGTGCTTCCTAACTGCTGCATCCTATTTAGAATTTCTTGACAGATTTTTATGATCATAATTGACATGAACAAGACTGCAAATGAAAATGTCAAACACTTTATTAGCTGTGTCCTATGTCAAATATGTAACTTCTCACTTTTTTCTAAAGTAAAGCTTCTAGAGTATAGCGTTGATAACAGTATCATTGCATATGGACTTGTTCCATTATATTATATTATTGCTATATTATTTTAACCTACGTAGGCTATATTGAATGTAGCAACAATTATTTCCCTAAATCATACCTGCATCACTCATTTTCCTCAGTGTTCCTTAAAGTAATGTGTTCTGATTGAATGCACACAAAAATAGATTATTAATACAAATTGGAAGACTTTCACTTTACGGTGACCACTGTTAATTCAGCCCTAAAAAGTAAAACAAAACCAACCGAACAATAAAAAAACCCAAACTACATACTGTACTTGATATATAACAAAAGGACAAATTCTGAAATAAATCAAAACACCAGAAATCAAAGTAGTTTAAATGAAGTCAGGAGACTAGCATAATTGTTAGGCTGGTAAGAATGAGAAAAGATTGAAGCCTTTCAAGAAATATTTCAATTTTATATACATTTAAAAGGAAAATTGTGAGACAGTCATGAATGTAGATAGGTTTGTGGCCTTCATTTTAAAACTTAAGATAGCATATTCACCTTAAATATATCAGCACCCAAAGTGACTATCACAACACTTGGAGCATTGCAATGAGTCTTAAGCTGCTTTTTGGTACCCTAAGGACCAGCACCATTTTCAGGTAACCCTCTGCTTAATGTTTTTGCGTAATCTGTGACAGCTTTTGAAAAGTTATGATACATCATAAATATACTTCTGCCCAGAAAGCATGACTGACTTCAAAATCCTTAGGTGAATGATTTTTTTTGCAAACCTTTGGGGATTCAGAGAGTCAAGTTTTTATTCAAAGCTGTAACAGCTAAAAATTTGCTGCTTTAATAGTAAAATTTAGCTTTTTTGTAATCATATGAATCCCAAACTTAAGTTTTATGACAAACAAACCCCCTGAGTTCTCTGATAACTACCACAGGAGTATATAGCAAATTCTCTCTTGCTACATTGATCATGCGTCACACAGTCCAGAGTGGGACAAGAGTTGCAACTGTCTCCAGTTTTTAGCCCGTTAATGATGTGTTGGCATATCAAGGCAAACCAGGGAGACATAGGAGGGCAATGGTAAGAAGTGACCTGTACTTTGTTTGAGAAAAAAAAAAAGGATATTTCTATCTTCTCAAGAGATTGTTTTTAGTCTTCATTTTTTCCTTCATTTTCCTTCAAGGACAGATTTAACCCAGGTTTAGAACTGACCTCCCCAGTTCTCCCACTGTTTCATAGCGCATTGGCCTAAAAGAGAAAAATTAAAATCACAGACTGTGAAGCTGCTACTTATTCTGTTGTTGGTTTTGTGTGCTTGTTTGCTTGGTTGGTTGGGTTTTTTGTGTTTGGTTTGCTTTAGGTTTTTTCAGTAGTGATCTTATAGAACATTTTGAGCTCAATTCACAGTTAAAGAAAAATAAGCATCTGTCTCCTCTGGGATTAATTTAAGAGCGCTTAAAGAGGACTACAAGAAATCTAGAGAGGGACTTTTTAAAAGGCCATGTAGTCATAGAACAAAGGAGAATGTCTTTAAACTAAAAGAGGGTAGGCTTACATTAGATATTAGGAAGAAATAGAAATTAGAGATTAGGAAGAAATTCTTCACTATGTGGCTGGTGAGGCCGTGGAAAGGTTGCCAGAGAAGCTGGAATGCTCCATCCCTGGAAGTGTTCAAGGGCAGGTTGGATAAGGCTTGAACTAACTTGGACTAGTGGAAGGTGAAGACCAGTCAGTCTCACCTCTGCGCCTGGCAAAATCTTGGAGCAGATTCTCTGGAAGGCATGCTAAGGCACATGAAAAATAACAAGATGCTTGGGAACAGCCAGCATGGCTTCACTAAGGGGAAATCCTGCCTGACCAACTGGGTGGCTACAGAGCTGATGGACAGGGGTAGAGCAGTTGATGTCATCTACCTGGACTTGTGCAAAGCGTTCAACACTGTCTCGCATGACATCCTTGCCTCTATATTGGAGAGACATCAATTTGATAGATGGACCACTCTATGGATAAAGAACTGGCTGAATGGCCACATGCAAAGAGCTGTGGTCGATGGCTCGATGTCCAGCTGGAGACTAGTAATGGGTGGTGTCCCTCACAGATCGGTGCTGGGACCAGTCTTGTTCAACACCTTTGTTGGTGACATGGACAGTGGGATTGAG